>JBDJHY010262802.1:0-10476 GCA_039654485.1 Withania somnifera
CCTCTTGCCTACATCCACTACCTAAGTTCTTTTCAACTTAGGATTTCCACTATCACAAACAAAGATACAATCACTTTTTAGTCAAGTGAGAACTTTTACAATTTCTTGATTTTTAGTTCAAGAGAGACTCTTCACACTCAAATTGAAAACTAACTTTAAGTTTTCCAACTCTCAACACTCACTACTAATGTTTACAACTCAGAAAAGTATTTAAGAGCAAGTGGTAGAAAGATTGAATGTAAAAAATAAAGCACAAGAACTTTATACTTAAGGGTAGATGGGTATAGAAAGCTTTAATCTTAAGAGAATAATATCACAAAGTGTTAGAAGTTGTTCAAAGATATTTTTATCTCATCTTAGATATGTATTTATACTTGTTCTAGTTGTTATAGCCATTGTGAGAGTAATTGTAGCCGTTGGACCTTAATAACTGCATCATTAAATATTTCTGACACATAGTTTGGTCAACCAACTTTTGTCCTTGGTCGAGAAAAGGTCCATTTTAGTCGACTAAGCCTAGCCTTAGTCGACCAGTCGATTTCCAGTATCTCACTGTTGCTTTGTTTACTCGACTAACTCAAGTATTTACTCGACTAATGATTCACCAAATCATCTGATTGAGTCTTCCATTTGATATCCAAGATTTGTGATCAAAACTAGCTGTTGGAGGATTTTATGTGTTGAATTTTTGTTCGATTGGTCGACTAAGCTTTAAACAGGAAGTACACTGCCTTAGTCATTGGTCAGCCAACTTTTGTTCTTGGTTGACTAATCCCCTGCTTTGGTTAACCAACTACTTGTCTTGGTTAACTAAAGGAGTGTTCAACACAACCTCTGTTTAGTCTACTGGTCGACTAACACAGGCTCTTGGTCGATTAAGCCTCTTCTTTTGATTAACAAATATACAAAGCAGAGTCTTCAAAATGCTTTCTATGAGTCCTTGAATGTTCCAAAATACTTGCTCGATTAGGATACCTTTCTTGGAGATACTTGAACTCATTTATGCATTTGTAAACATTTCTTTAACATTAAATCTCTATCTTAATGTTTTAGTCATCAATCAAAACATAAAGGGACAACTTGTGAACCACCATTGATCTAACAAAAATACACAGTAACAACCTAGAAACCTAGTCCACAGATGCTATTTAGTACAATTATCAAAGTTATCTACCCAGGATAGCCCCACGGAGAGTACTTGTCGTACATCGAACAAAGTGTTGCAAATCTTAAATATCAACCCGACTGATAGCAAATGGTATGTCTCTGAAACTCATATAATAAGAACCTAGAGATCAGTACGAGTCTAACGATATAATTAATACTAAATTCTGGACTAGGCCTAAAATGGGCTCATAGGCTCCGCTCATCGAATCTGAAAAAAAACTTTGCCACGAGGTTCCTAGATTCACTAGACCCCATGCTCAAAAAATGAGCACAATTCGAGTGCAGGAAGGGCCTCAAAATAGCCTGGTATTAATTTGATTATAAAGGGTTAAAGATTCAAGCATTACAAAATTTAAACGAGGAAATTCGACGTAGTAACTACACTACAGAGTGAAATAAACTCAAGGAACAATAGTTTGTCCAATAATATATGAATTAATGCAAGAATTCAACGTTTTCACAATTGGGGACATTAATGGAGAAAGTCTTCAACTTTCAAGAATTAAAACGGAGAACAAGACTTACAATTAGTAAGGAAATCGAACGGAAAACCTTGGAACTTTTTCCTCAACCTTTGCTGAACTTCTTGGATGAATTTTGCACAAAAACAAAGGATTTTGATGTAGAATGAACAAAAAATTGTGCAGAAATTATTTATACTACCAAGTAATCACTCATTGTGATCGCGTGAATCTGTGTTGCGATCGCATAGGGAAAGAAATCTGGTCATCACGATGTGTTGAATATAGGACTATTGAGGGTTCGCAATCGTACTGGTGAGGATACGTGATCACTTTTAAGGGTGACACAGGGACATCGAGATCGCGGAAGAAAGCATCATGATTGCGATGAGTCAAAAGGAAAACACTTCGTAATTGTGTGAATCAAGGACGCGATCGCATAGAAGGGAAACTGAAAGACATCGCAATCGGGTAGAAAATTTTCGTGATTGCAATGAATACTTTACTTGCACTAGATATAAATTTTGACAACAAAAAACTAAGTATAAAAATACTATGAATCACTACTCGAAATATGTTCAGAGTCTAATTTATGCAAATAAACTATGTACGCATATCCGAAATAACATTTTCGGACTCAATAGTGTAGTTAAATTTGGGGTATGAGATCGTTTCAGAAAAATATTGACCAATTCAATTCTTAGGCCTAAAATACTCAAAACTCCATCTAATACCTCAAAAATACAACAACTCCGGTAAGCTAACAAATACTTTCACTAGCCTAAAATCACCATTACGGAGTTGATGAAAGCGTAGAATTCCTCTCCGACACTCCGAATGCCAAAATACCACTCAAGATCCAAATTAGACCTTAAATGAAATGAAAAACCATAATTTAGCACAAAATCAAAATGAAACCCCTAAAATCGAACTTAAGGTCCATCTAGACTTAATTTGGTATTTCGGAGCTAACCAAACTGTCAGAATTTTCTTCTGAACTCGCCTTAAGGAAAAATTGACTAAAGTTAACGAGTACTTAGTTTTAGGATCTAAAATAGGCAAAGTGAGATAAATCTCAATCGAGCAGCCAGGGAAACCAAAATATCGCTCCCAATAATTCATAAATGACCTTAAGGGTCATTACACCATGTTAAGATTATGGAACTAATTAATCAATTAAATTACTAACGAATTTAATTTAATAATTAATTTTCTTTAGAGCCCTGCTTAAACTTATTTCATATGTCAGATTCATAAATCCAACGACCAGGTTTGCATATAAAAACTTATAAGCTTCTCATAAAAAAGCGAATCATCAATCTCAATCCTGAGACATGGATTCCATCAACTAACTTATTATTTCACCAATGTATATTTATCATCATCCAACTTACGAGGCATATCGATCCATCTAAGAATCTCACCTTTTAATAAATTAAAAGGATAATCAATATATGTAGCTCACAATAGTTATATCAAGATTAAGAATATAAGTACATGTAATAGTTTAGAGAATATGTATTTATTAGTCAGTCCAAAATATTTATCTCTACTTGGTTCTGTTCAATACATACAAAATCCACTACACAAGAAGTTAGAACTATGTCATTCTCATAATCAAGATAAATTACATTTAATCTCGTGCTACAATTAATCTGACGGTTTGTCCAAATTCTCATCTACAATTGTGAACAATAACTTTAACTTATAAGAACCAATGGTTCAATCTTCTTTGTATAAGCTCAAACTCTATTTACCAAATCATCTACTCTATAAGTTGAGGACATATATATGACAAAATGAACTATATAATGTAATTTATTGAATCGAATAAATAATAGTTAAATAAACAATACTATATCAAAACCGCATGGAGTATATCCTAACACATCCAACATGCAGACGGAGCAACTGGGGACAATTTCAAAAATGACAAGTATTGTGTAAGACTGAAATTTGTACTTTTTGTTAATGATACTAACCTATCAAGATTTAGTAACATTTGTATTTTTTGATGAATTGCTTCATTGTTTTTTCCCTTCAAGTATGGGTGGATCAAAGACAAAACTAAAGCATCTATCTAGGCCCTAAAAACTTAAAGGCCCAAAAATATTATTAATATTTTATATAGATAGTTATTTATACGTGTTTTTAGTTTAGAACTCTATATCCAAAGAGTCAACATCTTACTATATGACTTGGGAAATGTTCTTTTAAGTTAATAAATTATTATTCATTTTTTACAATATAATACTTTGGTCCTTGTTATCAATAAGCTTATTGGTATATAATAAACTACAATAGCATACCTAGTATATTTTACAAAGTGGGCCTAGAGAGGATAAAGTATATGCAATCTATACCACTACCTCAGAGGTGAGGTAGAGAGGTTATTTCTAATAGAACCCAACTCACAATAAAACCACTGTATATAAACTACATAAATAAGATCAAAAAATATAAAGGGACAACTAATAGCAAAAATAACCACAATCAATTAATCATAAATAACAAACATTTTTAAAACTCCAAGGGTGAGACTGCAAGCATATTACTACTAGTACTACTAATACAAAAAATAAATAACACTCATCTCTACTAGAAAGAACTCACTCATTCCTTCTAACCTTCAACCCTAACCTGAGTCCTCCACACTTTTGTAGCTTGGGTCGTGTCCTCAGTAAGTTGTAACTGCTCCATGCCATGTCTAATCACCTTTCTTTAATACTTCTTAAATATACCTCTACCTCACTTGAAATTGCCTATAGCCAACCTCTAACACTTGCACTTTGGGGCATTTAGGCTCCTCTTTGTCACATGCCCAAACCATCTACAATCTCATTTTTCGCATCTTATCTTTCACTAATGTCACTCTCTTACCTTGTCACGAATAACCTTATTTCTAGTTCTATCACTCCTAGTAACTTTATATATTCATTGAAGTATCCTCATCTCGTTACCTTCACCTTCACCTTTTAAATTTGGGAGTTATTGATTGACCAACACACTACCCCATACAATATAACAGGTCTAACCGCCACTTTGAGAACTTACTTCTAAGTTTAGGGGGAACCCTCTTATGATACAAGACTCTCGAAGTGATCCTTTACTACATCCACACTGCACTAATACGATGAGTGGCATCCTCATTAATCTCTCAATTTTTCTGAATCATAGACCCATGATACTTGAAACTATCTTTTAGAAAAGACTTGTGCATCAAGAATCACTACTACATCAGCTTAATGCATTATCTCACTAAACTTGTACTCCACATATGTCGTCTTAATCCTACTCAACCTAAACACTTTAGATTCAAGGTTCTATCTGCAAAATGCTAACTTATCATTTACTTATCTATAAGACTCATCGATCAGAACAATGTCATCTAAAATAACATGCACCAAGATACGTCAACTTGAATTTATCATGTCAACACATCCATCACTAAGGAAAATAAAAAGAGACTAAGAGTTAAACACTGGTGCAATATTATTAAAACAAAAAAGTGCTCAAAATCACCTCTCCCAGTTCTTACATGAGTATTGGATTAGTCATACATGTCCATTACCGATCTAGTGTATGCTACAAGAACACCTTTAGCTTCCAAGAACCTCCATAGAACCTCCCTATGAACTTTGTCGTATGCCTTTTCTAAATCGATAAATACCATGTGTAAGTTATTTTTCCTCTTTCTATATTGTTATACCAATCTCTTTACAAGATGGATGAATTATATAGTAGAGCGACCTAGCATAAATATGAACTTATTCTCATATATAGTCATGATCCTCCTCAAACCCAACTACACAATCCTTTCCTAAATCTTCATAATGTTACTTAAGAACTTGATTTCCTATAGTTATTGCAATTCGAGTATCACTATTGTATTTGTATAAATATCCTAGCTTTGGACATCGTTTCTATCCTAAAAATAATAATAAAAAATTTGGTAAGACACTCCATGCCTATCATATCCGAGCTCTTTAAAAAATTCATTTGGATCTCATCTGGACCAGTTTCCTTATCCTTTCACATCCTATAAATAGCACCCTTAATCTTCTCCACTTTTATGCACCTATAATAACCATAACCCTAATTCCTCTATGGGTGTTCTAAGGCCCCCAACATAATGTCTTTGTCCTTCGCTTCACTCAAGAATTCATGAAAGTATGACTGTTATTTCCTTTAAATGAGTACATTCTCTACCAATACCTTATCGTCCTCACCTTTAACGCACCTCACTTGGTCTAGGTCACGGGCCTTTTGTTCCCTAGCCTTGGCTAGACTATATAACTTCTTATTCCCACCTTTATCTAATTCTGTGTACAATCTTTCAAATCCAATTATTTTAGTTATTGTAATAGCTAACTTAGCCTCTTTCGTTGCCATCTTATACTCATCTCTGATGTCCGATTCTCTTCCTCGGTCATATTTTTCACCATCTTTGCATAAGTTATGCACCTAAACTTACACCTCAATTAAGAAGTATAAAGTGGTCATTGTCAAATATAAAATCCAACAAGGTAGGGGTCGAATTTCAAGGGATATATAGTGGAAATAAATCTACAAGTGATTTATGTCAACTAGTAGTCAATATATCTAAGGGTGAAATTTGCATGAATTTAAAGGTATTCATGTCATTTGAATTGATTACAATAGTAACCTGATTGAGAAGATGTTAAGTTGTTTCAGTGAATTTGAGACACTAGGATCATATTCCCCATGACTTCATAACTAGGTAGGTTGTTCATAGTAGTAAACTATTTTGATGTTTAGCATGCAAAATCTAACAAAGTTTTGTTCACCTAAAAATCTCCTAATCCTATTTATTGAATTTCACTCATCACCTTTCGACCTCAGAGTGTGTTCTTGACTAACCCATGTCTCTGATTTCAAATTAACCATTCTCTCCTAGGCTTAAGTTATTAGCCGAAGGTTGATAGCTTTAAATGTTTTTTGTTAATTCTTCTTTTCTATTCTTTACCTTATTGTTAAGGTGAGTTCTAATATTTGTAATCGTTAAAAATCAATCAAAATAAAGAGAACAACAATACATGCATGCACATCAGTTTAAACTTACTAAGTACTTAACCTACTTTGTTAACTCGACATATTCCCACAACCCTAATTGTGGTTTTTACTACTCATGATTTTAATATTCATATAAAAAATTAATGAAGAATTCATAATAAAAATACTTATAATAGTTGAGTAGTAAATTGGAAGGCTAATGAACAAAGTATGAAACAAATTATGTAATAAAATTCAAAAGACGTGTTTAAGAGGCTCTAGGTGTCGCCAAAAATACTAAGAGTGCATATAATATAGTAAAATAAAACCTAAATAAGGTATTTATTAACTTAATAGATAAATCCAAATTAAAATAGGAAAACATGGTCGCGGAAACAGTTGATAGGCCCATGTAATGAATCCACGATCCATGAAATGGAGAAATGGTCTATGGAAAGGACTTAAGCAACATCCTCAGTATCTCAGATAATGATTTACCAGGTGGTCCATATACTTGACGAATCGTCAAGTGACCTATGCTCATGAACTCTGATTTGTATAACCTTTAGTCTACTTACTCTATGAGTAAGATGACGGATCGTGGAATGCTTTCACATGCTATCAAATGAGTCGTGGTTTGAACCTTTGATTTGCATCCTTTTGTAACTTCTTTTACAGACAATCAGACGGTTTTACAAATACATATGACAGGTCGTTAACCCAGTCGTCGAGTTACCCCATCCTTCACACCTTATGGTCTATATTTTATGAGCCATCATATGCTCCATGAAATGATTTTATGACCCATCAAACTTTTTTATGAGCTAGACTTAGCATTTTTCTTCTCAAAATCTCTAACTTGCTTCCACAACTTATTTTCCTACACAATTAACAAAAACAACATTATATCTAAAAAAAACACACTTAAGAATAGTTTAAGATCTATGTTTTAAACATCAAGTGTGTCGTAGGATCCCATCACATCAACACCATCAACTTAAATCATTTGCCTGTCCTCAAGAAACTAAACAAGACAACTATATAACGACAATTACGTATTATGAAAACTAGGAAATCTCAGGGAAGCCATGTGAAACTTGTGGCATTATACTTAATCAAAATCAAAAGAAAACCCTTTTTTAATTTAGAAACTAAGTATGCACCACTTAAACTTCTCAAGCTAACACCAAGGGATCAATGAATGACATCATGCTATTAGTGGGCAATCATGTATACACTAGTGACACACAACTAAGTAACTAGAAACTAGGCTACATCACCGCATACACTCACAATTAAGAAGTTTCGCACTCAATATTTAATAAAATAGGGAAAGATCAAACAAGTTCGCCCACCTTAGAAAAAAGTTTGAACTCTGAATACATAAATATCATAGGCTCGCTCTTATTTTCAACACATCAATCATCATACAATCAGACGAGGATCATTATAGGACTTTGTTCAGCTTGTAATATGGGCCTAAGGATGGGTATTGATAGATTTAGGATTTAGTGACTCAACTCTTCTTGAACACTACACCATTTTTCTTCTAAGCTTCTAAGTTTCTTTTCTTCCCTTTTTATTTCTCTCATTTTCCAATTTTTAGGTATGGTTTTTTCGTAGCACTTTTCTCTTTATTTCTTTCTTCTTTTCGTTCATCGTTCTTTTTTTATTTTTTAGACTTTATCTTTCTTTTCTTCTTTTCCCCTCATATCACACCCTTTAACTTTTTTAGGAGTACATTTTTTTTTTCATAACTACTGCTTCTCCTTACCTACTCCTACATAGTCATCCTCAACTTAGGCGTTTAGTCTGAGTTGAGGTTTAGTCTTTAAGGAGGGATTAGGATAAAAAAGAAAGGTTAGATAAAAGTTAGGAAGGTGAATAGGTTAATCAACAAAAAGGTTCAATTATAGGATTAAATCAGCAATCTAGAGATTTATTCATCACTTGATATGTCATTTTTGACTCAGACGACTCATTACAAAAATAACCATGATCCTTTTCAAGCTTAACTATCTTGTGTCTTTAGTGAGACCAGTTAGGCAAGTTAAAGGATTGAACCCGTACGAACTATGTGTGAATTTCACACACATGTGGCACAGAGTTTTGCTATTGATTAATAATTTTCAAGCATTATGCCCTATCTCAAATAGTAACCAATTGGACGGTTAAAATTCTAAGAAATAAAAAAGGAATTATAATTTTTTTTTAATTTCATTACCAAATATATTAAGATTAAAAGAATATGAAAAAACCTACTTTATTTTGTGAAATTATAAATCCATTTCATCATAACAATTAGGCATATATATAATTAATCCTTGAGCAACTTTTGCTTTAAATAAAAATTTTGTGCTAGCAAATTCTAATTAAAAAGTTAATTTAAATAGGCTGAGTGACTTTGTAAGAACACATATAATTAAGGGGTCATGTGGTTACTGGATTAAAAGTACCTTATCCATGTATTAAATTATATATAAATTATATATAAATTTTGGTAGGTGAATAGAAAATAGCAAAAAGGGTCAAAGATACCCCTTTATTACCATTAATTGCTTATCTTTGTCCCTAATTATACTATCGGATCCAATATATTTTATCCGTTAAGAAACTTAATAAAAATACCCCTCTATTTAATGATTGTCTACAATAGCCTTTTAAAATCTGATGTGGCTGACAATGAAGTAGAGGCCACGTGGCATGCCATCTCACCACCAAATATTATCTTTTTAATATTTAGTTTTCATTTGAATCTCATTCTTTTAACTCCTCTTTTTTTTTTATTTTCCTTTTTTTCTTTTCAAAATCTGATGTTAAATGGGGCAATCTACAAAAAGATCCTAATTTAGTTTTTTTTTTTTCCATTCATTTTTTCCTTGAAAAACCAAGGTCACTATTCGAATATGGTACCGGACATTTATCTCTTGATCTTGCATTCGATTTATTTTCAGGGTTGGTGGCTTCTGGGATTTGGGCTTTGAATGGACTAAGGTCTCTTGATTTGTCAAGTAATAAATTTCAGTGGGCATATAGGGTCTGAGTAATTTGACACCAATAAACTTTAGGCAAAAATCATTTCAAGGGTGAAATTATAGAATGGAATTGGAGGTTGTTTGCTTTTGAGGTCAATTGATTTGACCACAATTCAAAAGCATAGCTTTACAAGTGTAATGAATTAATTTTGAGACGTAATAATTTTGTAGGCATTGTACCAGAATGGATTGGACAACGACAACCTTGAGATTCTTGACTTTATTGACAACAACTTCTCTGGTAACATTTCAAACTTCAAAAGACAATAGGTATGATTAGCTTGTTTGCCAGTGAAAATGAAACTACCGTCAGATTTTGAAAAGGAAAAAGGAAAAAAAAGAATGAATTTCAAGATGAAAAAGAATATTTGGTGATCAGGTGACATGCCACACCGAGTTCCTTGCACAAATGTCAATCACATCAGATTTTAAAAGGTTAAGCTCTTTTAATGTAAAGGATATATTTGACCCTATAGAATAATTTAGGGTAAAGTATAATCAATTAATAATAGTAAAGGGTATCTTCAATCCTTTTCCCAACAAGTTATTAATGTAAAAAATTAATATAATGCTTGGTCGGTAGATAAAAAATAAGTTATTTATATATAAATTTAATATGACGTTTGGTAGATGGATAAAAACCCGTATAACTAATATATGTATAAGTTATGAGAAAACTGACGTATTATTTAATACGGTATAGAAGATGGAATAAGCAATACACAAATAAAAAAGTGGATTGGTCATATTATTCTCATATCTAATACATATATAACTAATACCTGCATAACTAATACCCA
>JBDJHY010262813.1:0-10476 GCA_039654485.1 Withania somnifera
ATATATCTTTAATATATAATATATATATGTCGATATCGTTAGTATATAGTATATATCGTTAGTATGTATTGTTAATATGTCTTTAATATATAGTATATAACTATATATATGTAGTATATTATTAACATGTCTAATATATCGTTAATATATAGTATATATATGTCGGTATCGTTAGTATATAGTATATGTCGTTAGTATATAATGTTAATAGGTCTTTAATATATAGTATATAACTATATACATATAGTATAGTGTTAATATGACTAATATATCTTTAATATATAGCATATATTGTTAATATATATAATATGTCTTTAATGTATAATATATATTGTTAAATATATTATATACCTTTGATACATCATTAGTTGTATATATCGTTAGTTGAAAATATAATATATCTATAAATATATAGTATATATATATATTCTTCGTATGTGTATATCTTTTATATATAATATATAAATATATTTATATTATAGTATATACCTCTAGTATATTTCATATATATTGTTAGTAACTTAGTATATTTAGTATAAATCGTTACTCGTTAGTTTTCATTTTTATATATTTTTATATGTAAATATTGTAAATAACTCTTGTATATTCGTACTAATTTTAAATATAAACTATATAAATATATATAATTATATTAATTAAATGCATTTAATTTTATTTTTTATAAAATAAAATTACTATTAACAACGGGTAGGACCGAACACTGTTCATATATTGGGCTGGTCCGGATCAAGTATTTTGGACCGGATTGGACCCACCCATTTTGACCCATCCTGAAATAGTGCCAAACCGGCCCGAACAGGAACCCGGCCAGTCCAAGGACCAGTTGGTCCGGACAAGACTGGATCGGCCTAGATTATATGTATACCTTGTAGATTCTTGTGACCTATTATTTGCTTCTAAACATATATTCAGGTTATCATCTTTAATAATCAATAGAATGATTATTTTCTCTGGTGATTCTCCAAATCTTTCTTATGGAATGATCATATCTCGCATACTTGAGTATCATAGTCTGGATATCATCAATGTTCCCAAAACTGATGTTATCTTTTCTATCACTCACCAGCCCTCAACAACATGGGATATGTCTGTTCAGTAGATAAATAGGTTGCAAAAGATGACGTCTCTTCTGTTCTCAAACCTTCATCTAAAATATCTTGATCAGAGTCATACGACTTCCTGCAAAAATTTGACAATCTTTATATAAAGTTATCTGTCCTGCAAGTGAAGATGGAGTCGCTAATGAATGAGTTTACATATGCAAATAAGCAGATTAGTGTCATTCAGGATATTATTGGAGGTTAGTTTTTAGAAAATTGTATTTTGTCATATTTGTATAAAGTTGTCTATAAATGAATATTTTTAGTACAATATCTCTAGCCTCCATATTCTTTTTGATTGATTCCAAAGGGGGAGAAGTCAATCATATGTTTCTCCCTTATTCTTTGAAAGATTCCACTATCTTAAATTCTTTCCAAGTATTAATTTTTATGGGTTGTTCCAATGGACAGTTCCCATATCTATATAAGGAACTAGTTTTTAAAAGGAAAGACATGCTCTATAAGTCCTCAAATATTTTTTTCTTTGCTATACTTTTAACAAGCATTGGAATTCCTTGTGTTTTACCATGTGCTTAAAAGGAGAAGTGAAAAAACTCTAGTAATCATAACATTTAAAAAATGCCAAGGTCTTGTATAATCTTAACAGGATTGTGCATATGTTGAGTTATTGTCTAGGATTAATAGATATTGTAAAGCTACGTTCTTGAGTGTACGTTGAGTACTTGTGTAGTCTCGCTAGGAGTGCGAGATCGAGTTCTTTAGGCTCAATCATTTGTAATCATTGTAAAACTGAGTTATTGAATACTTAATTGTGAAATAGAAAAATAGTGGAACCCTTTTGCAACTCACGGGGAATACATTGAGGCTCATTTTGAGACCCAACTAGTATAAAAATTATCATGTGCACATTTCCCTTTTTATATTATAATAACATTACATATTCACCAAACTACTATAACAGTCAATTGGATCTGTAAAACAGTCAACTAAGGTAAAAACAATTACAATTCACCCCCTCTTGCACTTTTAACATCATCCAATCAAGGGATATGTTAGAGATACTTTACCATTATCTTATTGATTTCCTGGAAGTCAACATATATGCTCCATCAGCCGTACTTTTTTGGTACCAAGATCATCGGTACATCACACCAACTCATGCTTTCTCTCACATAATGTTTGTTGAGGAGTTTCTTAAATTAATTTAGAGCTCTTGCGCATCCTCCAAATTGATTCAATAAGCTAGTTTGTTGGGAAATTCTAATCCAAACATGAATTTAATTTGATGCTCAATACCCAAAGAGGGGGTATCCCACTTGGAAGATCCTTGGAAGAGCCATCTTTGTAGTTCTATAAAACATAAGAAATAGAATGGCTAGAGAATAAGTAGAATGGTTAGTTTGAAAAATGTGATTCCTGTGAGTGTTAAGGACCAATGAACTTTGAGCCCAACCTCCTCCCTAACTTCGTTGTATTTTTCCAACAACAACTTGTCTTTCCTTTTCGACTCCCTTATCTTATCTCCTTCATATGCCTCCATTTTATCATGTTCTTCTTTCTCATCATACCCTTTTATCTTCAAGGATTTCAATTTTTGATACATATAATTGAATTTTGAAGGTCAAATAGGATGAAGAATATACTTTTGATCCATCTCAAATGATTAGTTGTTTGTCCTCCTATTACGATTCATGGAACAGTCATATTATGAAGGCCTCCTGAGTAACATATGTCAAGCTTGTATTGGAACCTCATCACATAGGATCTCATCTTTGTAGTTACCTATATTCATCTTGATTAGCCCTTGCTGATGTACTCTAACTTACCACAATCAATTAAACATTTATTATTGTATGGCATGACATGGTTAGTAGTGGTCAACTTAAAGAATTCAACCATGGTTGTGCTTGCAACATTATCACAATTATTACAATCAATGATTAAATAGCAAAAATTGTCCTTGTTGAGGCTTTTGGTATGAATAGATTTTCCCATTGGCTTGGATCATCCATTACCTTGCTAATCATTTATTACACATTAAAAATTTATCCTAGACCTTGTCCAAGATAAATTGAAGAAGTTGGTTAAATTTCAACAAAATAGTAATTGTTCCAGTTTTGTGGAGGATCCCACGGATGCTATCCATAGTGACGAGCCGTGAATTCTACTGTCAAGTTGATGTGGTCATTCTAGTAGCTTAAGTTTAAAACCCCTAGTTATAAGAGATAGATGAGGGTTCATAGAAGTTTCTATGACCTGTGATACATTTTGTTGTTTTGATCCTCACTTTCCAATAGCTAAATTTTTGGGCCACTGTTCCTCAGATCAGTTAACGGTCCATCAACCCTGTCGTGGAGAGTGCTTAGTTCAAGTTTAAACCTATTTTTGACAGGGTTAATTTACACATTTCCCACTCTTTATCCTATCACTTTAGGTTTTGTTTAGAGGGGGTATTTAAGCCCTAAACCTTAGATTTCTCTCATTAATCTTTTATTTAAAGACTAAGGAAAATTGAAAAAAAATTTCTCTCTCAAGATCTCAGGAGTCTTCCGTGGTTGTGGAATTAAAAAAATAAGATAATGATCCAGTCTTGCTTCAGTTGTAGGATGCAGTTGGTAAGAAGAAGTTACAGGTTTTCTACCAAAGGGAGATGGGGTGCTGTGTTAATAGGGTTGTTTATGTGTTCCTAATGTTGATGGATTAAAGGAAAAGATTCTATCTTAGGCTCATGGTTCCAGGTACTCTATTCATCATGGTGCTACCAAAATATATAGGGACTTGAGAGAAGTTTACTGGTGGAACGGATTGAAAAAGCCACATAGATGAGTACGTGGCTAAGTTTCCTAACTGCCAATAAGTAAAAGTTGAATATCAGATGCTAGGAGGTGAGATACAAAGATTTGAGATCCCGACATAGAAATGATAAGTTATCAATACAGACTTCATTAATGGGTTACCGTGTACCAAGAAGCAACGTGATTCTAATTTGGGTAACTATGGATAGGATGACCAAATCAGCCTATTTACTTCCTGTTCACCCCAAATTTACAATAAAGGAGTATGAAAGATTATATTTTTAGGAGATTGTCCGTATGAATGGTGTGCCCTGACTGTTATTTCAGACAGGGTACTAAGTTCATATTGCGGTTTAGGAGATCGTTTCTGCAAGGTTTGAGTTCTCATGTTCACCTTAGCACTACTTTTCATCCGAAAATAGATGGTCAGTATAAGTGGACCATCTAGACTTTAAAGGATATACTAAGAGACTGTGAACTTGATTTCAAGGATAGTTGGGATGATTATCTACCTTTAGTTGAGTTTGTTTATAGTAATAGATATCATTCTAGTATCCAGGTAGCTTCATTTGAGGCCTTATATAGAAGGATATGTAGGTATCCTATTGGCCGGGTTGAGGTTGGTGATACAACTTTGATTCGTTTAAATTCAGTACTTGAGGCTACTAAGAAATTTTATCTCATTCAATAGAGATTGAAAACAGCTTAGAGCAGGCAAAAGTCATATGCTGATGCTAAGAGGAAAGAATTGGAATTTGATGTGGATGATTATGTTTAATTGAAAGTTTCACACGTGAAGGGTTAGATGTGGTTTATAAAGAAAGGTAAGCTCAGTCCCTTCTATGTAGGTCCCTATCAAATTTTGATGAGAGTTGGCCAGGTGAACTATGAGTTAGACCTCCTGCCTGAGTTAGTAGTATCCATCCAGAATTTCATGTTTCTCTATTGAAGAAGTGTTTGAGTGATCCTTCTTTGATTGTTCCTATTGAGAGTATAACTATTAACAATAGCCTTACTTATAAGGAAATGCTGGTTCAGATTCTATACAAGCGGATTCACTGACTCTAGAATAAGGAAGTGGATTCAGTTAAGGTGATATAGATGAATCAGGTAGTTGAAGGTGCTATATGGGATGTAGAGGCTGATATGATAAAGAAATACCTACATGTCTTCCCTTCTAGATCTAGAACAGTATAAGGTAATCATTTCTAAAATTAGTTATTCCTTCAATTTCATATTTAGAATCAGCTATCACTCTTTCTATATCTATGCGTTCGTGCTAAGTATGTTCATGACCTAGTTAGTATCATCTTACACCTTAAAAATTATGTATAGTTCAACTCAACCATTGTTTTTATGGCATGTACCCAGTCTGCCTAGCACCTAGTCAAATTTTAAGCTTAAAACCCAACTCTAGTCATCATTCAAGGACGAATGATCTCAAGGGGGAGATATTGTAACACCTTGAAATTGAAGTTAAAGGTTGTTCAATCTAAACCAAAGAAGTCTATGAAAAACCTTCAAAATCTTAAGTGTTATCTTTTATGAACGGGTCCATGGGCCATTAAATGGGTTGATGAGTCGTGGAACCCGTCGTCAAAATATTCCTATGAATTCTCCAAAGTGTAGAAATATTCCATGGACCATCTTACAATCTGTTGTTTGGTTTGACTAACTGTAAGGTCCCCTGTTGAATTATTTTAATAGACCAGTCCCCTTGATTCGACGAAAGCTTTAATAAATCATGGAATAGAATGAAGGTCCATCGTTTGATCCATCATCTTGATTTAAAAATTATGAAGTTCTGCTAAGTGTTGACGAAGTTCATGGAGAATTCCTTGGTCCATCATTACATTTGACGGACCGTAAAATGCATCCGTGGAAAGCTTCAAGTGTTTAATCAAAATGGGCATAGTGTTGACAGACCAATTGATGGACTATCAACCAATTCAACGAACGTTTGTAATTAATTTTTCTCAAGGTAATTATGGATTTTTAGTACTCTTTAATGATCCATTCCATGCCGTTTTAAGCCATATTTACCCCTAATATAAATATCCTTAACCTTATTTCTTTATTCTTTCAACACAAAAATAAATCATGGATCAAACATTTCTCTCTCAAGCAGTTCTTTAAGTTCGAAGGGTTAAGGATTGGGTTTTCATATCTAACTCTTCTCTGAGGAAATTTCCCAAGTATCACTTCTAACCAGCTATGGGAGTATTGAATGAAAGTCTCTTTCACTCTCATGCCCAAAAGTCTGTCATTTTAAAAAATTACTTATGCTTTACTTCTAGGGTTCCAAACCCAAGTTTTTTGGTATTGTTAAGAATTGTCTTTATGAGTTGATTTATTTAATTACTTTATGAATTTGTGTCTTTTAGCATGATTACCATATGTTTTACATAAATTATACTTAACTAGTATGATCAACTACCTCATCATAGTTCTCCATGGATTTATGGCTTTACCGCCAGGAAATTCATGCATTAATATTTAAACCCTTATGAACTTTATTTACACATATTACATGAACTGGGTATGATATTATGAAAATCAAGCATGATGAATAAGTTAATAAACAAGGAGATCCGACTCAATTGTGATGATCTTTTTTGGGTTTGACATGGCATCGAAATCGTCCATCAATGACCTAAATTCAACGGATAACTTTTTCATAATTATGAGTATAGTGCATGTTTTGCAAGTAGACGGTTCTCCCGTTTGGAACCTCTTACTGAAAAGCTCATTGGATTAAAAGAGGTGGCAGATGGAAGGCCAGACGGTTCCGTTTGTCACCAGACGGTTCTCCAACCTAGCCGCCCAAAGTGATGAAAGCCCAACCCAAGTTGCTGAATATTGCACTTATTCCTACACCCTATAAATAGCACACTTAGCTTAGTATTGGATATTTTATTATTATCACTCTTTACGTAGTTCTCTGAGACTTGTGAGTTACGGTTTAACACCCATCTTCCTTGAAGAACTCCCAATCCACTGAATTCTATAGTTGTGGTATGTTACTCTCTGTCTTTTGGATTCAGTATTGTTGTATGATGTCAATTAAAGGCTAAAGCCCAACCCTAGGGTTGTGAGATTTATGGTTTAAACTATACTAGGGTTGTCATCTACATGAGTTGCTAAATCTATTCCTTCGTATGGACATAACCTCCACCTAATTATTTTAGTGGTTGAAAACACTAGAATATGCCTAGGTTTAACTAGCTCTAACCCTGTGTATGAAACTAGGAGTTAAGATTATGCTAAGAAATTCGGGGCATTAACCCTCACCTAATGGTTGCTGTTGTAACTAGAGTAATAGTCTTGAGTTATTATAATACATGCAATATACTCATTCACATCCCTAACCGGTGTAAAGGAGGTTTACTTAGGATCAAAGGCTGGAAAACACCTAAGTAAATAGCAGTGCACGTATACGTAACTTTATGCTAGGAAGGATCATGCAATTGTAAAAAGATTACAATCTGAAGGATAGTTGGACCACGGTGAACACAAACCTAAGTTAACTACACATTTGAGTACATCTAATATTGGTAATTCGAAATAATGAAGACTACAAATATACAAACTCCTCCTTTTACTTTCTTGTTGTTACTAGAAACAAGCACTAACTGTGAGTTGCTATTGCCGGGCATATATCCGATGCCTATTCCCTGTGGGATCCACCTCAACCTTGGTTGGTTTCTATATTTGACAACTGACCGCTTATGCTTCAAAAGGAAGTGTAGTTTGGGCGTTATCAAATTTTGGCGGAGTTGCTAGGGAATACGATTTTTGGTGAAATATACTATACTAACTCTAGTTTGGTTTATTTCTAGTTTTCACGTTCGTGTTGCTTTTGTATACTGCAAGATACAGGTAGCGCATGCCCAAAACCCAGAGTCAAAAAGCACAATTGTTTCCATTAGACCCTGAGATATCCAGAACCTTCATCAGAATGAACAAATAGGATCATGCAGCACTACCCGAACTTGATCAACGCCCTGTAGAGTCACAACACGCAAACCATCTAGATGTATCCCGCAGGCCTCAACCTATGAGACCTCAAGAAGTGTATGTGGATGACGATGAGGTAGAACTTGATGGAGAAGGGGCAATCATACTACCCCACTAGCCGCAGGCAGCAAGTTCAATATCACAAAAACAATGATACAACTGCTTACTATGGTCTTCGTGATCTCGGAGGTTCCAACGCGATCACGGTGTGTAATTTAGTTGTGGATCAGAATTTTAGGGGCTGAGTACGCAACTGTGATGGGTTACTAGGTTAGGCTAGATGCGATCACGGAGGGCTTCTCACAATCGCGAAGAAGGGATGGGAACACCTTAACGTTTTAAAATGGTCCCTTCACATTTTTGTTCATACATTTCATGAAATACATGAACTAACACCCCAATGCAACACAGATTGATCAAGGATTTCAAAGATATCAACTGGACAAGTTTTTGAAACACATTTTCATCAATCCCCACTAACTTTAACATGATTATTACATAAGACTTGAAGGTTGCGAACTCAAAAGTGGTGGATTCTAAGTATGAACTTTAAAGGTATAAAATCTTGAATTTTTAACCACAAAATGGAATATTTTTTTTATAACACTTGATAATTAAATTCCCCAAGTACCGTGTAAAAAACTCTTGCAATAAAATTTAGATTTTGATATTACGGGCCCGGGTGGAATTTGGACTAAAGTGTTAATACCCATATATGGGTATTGATTGTTGTTATTTATTATGTATAATATGTTTGTGAATAAATTTTGCTCGTTTGGACGGTCTACGGAAGGGCAAGACTCACAATCGATAGAATTTCCCAACTTTTAAGGCAGGCTGAGGTTCCTTGGTCTCTTTATAAAGTAAGTGATAACTTTATAGATTCTGTAGTTGGGAAAGGTGATTAATTGGGGTTTTTTAATATTGAACTTGTCAAGATTTAAAATAAGAAATTTTGTGCATAATGTGAAATCTTAGTGAAATTGTTGAATCATGTTTGATTTGCATTATAAGTCACTTGCATTGCTCATGTATTTGGGAATAGTGTCTTGATGAAGAGTTGGGGATTAATTTATGTACTTCTTGTTGAAATTTCCCTTGGTAAATTGTTAGTACCTTTAGATATCAAAAATTATGATGCCTGTGAGGCTAAAATCAAATATCAATGAGAGGTAAATATTACTAGATTGGGCATTGAAATTGATCACTTGCGGGGTTAGGCATAAGTTTATACATTGAAGAGGCTTAAACTGTGGGGATTAAAAGAATACTAATTTTTTATCTGTGATGATGATTTGAGCATGATTAATCTCATTGAGGTGAAATTATAATTACTTACGTTCTTAAGTTAATATTACTACGTTTGAGTATGGTAACAATTGACACACTATTCTTATTTTTATGTGGTAACAATCGGTACACTATGGATAATGTAAGTGTGGTAACAATCGAAACACTATTTTTTGTTAAGTGTGGTAAAAATCGGCCCATAATTATTATTATTAAGTGTGGTAACAATCAGCACACTATTCTTATTGTTAAGTGTGCTAACAATCGGCCCACTATTCTTATTAGTAAGTATGGTAATCATAGACACGCTATTCATCTTGTAAGTATGGTAACTGTCGATACATTATTGTATTTATAAGGTGTGGTAACTTGTTCAGAACTTGATTAATTTGTAACTTGATCATTTCGAAAGTAGTTATTGACTTGACACCATTTGGTAATTGGGTTATAAAATGAACTTGTTGTCGCTACTTAATAATAGTAGAGATTATTCATGATATATCACTATGAATTGAGATTACCATTTGTACATGATTGAGGCTGATATTGTTGTCCATTTTATGGTAATTACGGATATGGTAGAGTTGGTAAATATTCGTACCTTGTGAGGATCCCTTTTACTTATATATATATATATGTTTATTTGTGTTGTTAGATGGGTTGTTATATATAACTATATACAATTTGTAGTATTGGAGGGTGGTTGGATGTCAGTAATAGTCACTAGTTCTTTATATTTAAATCAGTCGAAGATGTTGCTGAGTACCTTGGTTGTACTCACTCCTTACTTTTCTGCACTTTTTGCAGGTTCGACGCCTAGGGCCTCATGATCAACTTCTCTATTTCAGTCTAGGGGCATTTTTAGAGCATTTTGGAGGTAGATGACTGTCTCATCCTTAGTTATCGGAGAGCTCTTTTACTATTTTTTAGCTTTATGATGTCTTTACTTACTAAAGAATGTATCAAGACTATGTATTTTTATATAAATTCTAGTAGTCGCTTGTACTAGTGGAAATATGGTTTTGGGTATTTTAGTTGAGATTTTCTCTTATAAATCCTTATATTTACTTACTTCTGCATTTACCTTGAGTTTTCTTTTGATTTTTCATTAGTTTGGATGACTTATCGAGGTAGGAAGATAGGTGCCATCATGACTGGATTTTGGGTCATGGAAAGTTGGTATTAGAGTCTTAGGTTCATAGATCCCACTGAATATAAGCCAATTTTAGTAGAGTCTCATGAATATGTGTAGATACGTCCATTACTTATCCTTGAGAGGCTACAGAACTCAA
>JBDJHY010262834.1:0-10476 GCA_039654485.1 Withania somnifera
TCCCTGGACCGATCGGTCCTGACCGGACCGGACCGGCCCATTGCCAGGTTTGTTTACTGCTTTTATTATTGCTATGCACTCAGTGGGCCCTCGAACCCTACTGAGTACGGGTTGCTGCAGCGATTTGTACTCATACTACACTTGCACTTGTGCAGATCCGAGTACAAGTTTCCGCTCTTGATACACAAGCAACTATTCATTCGGATCTTATTTACATCGAGATTCAGGTTGAGCTTGGCGTCCAGCTTGTTCCTGCTTCCCTTTAGACTTATGTTTTATGGATCTCCATTGTATTTCGGGGACATCTTGATACTATATTTTGTTTAGTTTTATGATTCTGTACTTAGTGGTTTGTTTGACACTGATACCAGATTTTTAGTGGTTATTTCTTTCTTAATTAATTCCTCAAAATCATTATTTCTCCTACTGGTGGTATAGTAGGTGTCATCATGATCCGCAAAATCGGGTTGTGACATCATGTTTTAGACAACCCATATTGCTTGGTCCATTATTTTTAAATAATATTATAATATTTTTTTCTCTTTTTGATTATACTAATGTTTTCTTCCTATGAACATATATTAGGTCCACAATACTGTATTTTGCACATATGTTTATTCAGATCTTACATCACCATTTGAAATCCTATATTTACAAGCATGTCTTGTGCATTTTCATGAGTTATGCATAACTCAGGTACTCTGTACATACTATAGTACACACTGCTAATTCTTATAATACTTTGTTTCATAACATATACCTAGGTGCTTCTTCTCATGCTCGAGCACAGTTATGGATTTAATTATTTCCCTCAAATAGTTATTTTGTACTTTTTTTTAGTATTGTTGAGTTAGTTGGGGGATCGTCCTCGTCACGCCCTGAATTCACCCTCTATGCGGGATCAGCATCCTCATCCACTAAGTCACCTTTGCAGCCTTGGAAGAAACACTTAGATCATGCCTGGTTCTATCACTTATACTTAGCGAAAGTAATGTTATATCACATATAATACATGAATAGTGATGAACCTCACATAATTCGATAGATATATGAATAACTAATAAAATACTCAATATCAAAGTCTGATACAATCTATGTCTCAAAAACACTAACAAGCTGAATACTAAAAATTCTAGGACAATGCTCCTAGCTATGCAAAAACTGAATAGAAATACTGTCTGAAAGTCTAAGCTCTAAATCAAGGAAAACTAATAATAACTCCAAATTTCTCCCGAATCAAGTGGCAACTCACCACTCTGTATCAACTCTTCTAGGAATGGGGGTCCAAGTCAACCATGAATGTCTGAAAGGTTGGTCGAACCTACATGAGTGAAATCCATGCAGCACAAAAGAGTATGCTATCAGTACATTTGAATATACTGAGCATGTGAGAGGGTTACTGCTACATGCCATATCAATAATAAAAAAACTAGATGCACAATGCATAAATATATAAAATATACCTCGGTTATCACCTGTTTACTCAAAGCACAATATATGGCATACGACCATATTTATCAAAAGCCTTTTTTTTATACTTAACTCTTTCTTTTGACCCATTTCTGATTATTCTGAATCACTGGCACATAACTAACCATATTAACTTACTAACATATAACTGACCATGCTAACCTACTAATACATAACTGATCATGCGTACTTACTAACGCATAATTGACCATGCTGACTGACTGGCCAAATAACGGACCTGGGAGGTTCTATAACCAACATACCTGCGCATAAGGCTAAAAGATCCAACATATATCCTTATGTTGGGTGGGGTCCCAAACATTCCAAAGTAAGGTACATAAATTATCTCCAAGCGGATCTACTAAGCCTGAACTATAAACGTCATTTTAGGATAATGACTATGTCTCCCAAATCCACTTAGTGCTAATGCTACTCCAAAACGGACCATGCACTGCATATAAACTGACTTTATCTATCTGTCTTGACCACATAAGGGCCTATGAACTCATAATCTGTCTGTCTATGCCATATTACTGTCACATTAGTATGTCTCAACCTTCTTTTAGTTAACTGGCTCATAATCTATAATTAGACTCTTAAAGCCAACCCTTAGGTTTTAATCAATAAACTGACCATGATCATGAACTTCATTCTAAAACTAACCATATCATGAACCATGAACTCAAATAATGGAAACATGTCCAAAACATAATTGACCGAGCATATAGATTCCATAAAAGAGACTTGAAATCATGAACTGGACCATTCTTGATTTTAATCGTAAAGAAAATTATAAGTATTTACTTCATTAGAACTGACCAAAACCATATAACTTGTCCTAATATTACAACTGACAACCTGAACCTCAATGTTATGTGATTTTAAACCTAATTTATGAACAAGATGTTTAGTTTCCACATTATGGGTTATATTCAAGAACTTGACCAAAATTCTCAATTTAAGTTTTAAGAATAAACTTAAACACAATAAAAAAAATTCGTACCTCAAAGCTTCTTTCTTTCTTTTACTTCAATTACAAATACATGATAATTCATGAGTACTTTTACAATTAAATCACATCATGTAAACTTTACAATTTTTGATTAAAACCATAAATTAATCATGTAAGTTCATAATTGAATAATTATCATGAAACTTCATAATTCTAACTCAAAATATCAAGTAAGTCATCAATTCAAGATTTCATAGTTATAGGATTTTTCAAAAACTCTAGCATGCTTTTACATAGTCAAACCTTTATTTTGAAAAGAATTTTGAGCACAAGGATGAAAGAAGTACTGGTTGAAAGCCTACATACCTTAACTGAAGAACTATGATGGAGGAAAGTTGATGAATTTGCTCCAACAAGATGAACTTTCAAGAAGAGCCCTAGCCTTGTTCTTTAGAGAATTTTAAGAGAACCCCATTCTTTGATTTGATTAAGTGTAGAATGATTTGGAACAAGTGTTTGGGGATTAAATAGAATGTACTTTTTAGCCTAAAATGACATAGGATTAATGATTTAAGAGGTGGGAAAATTCAAAAATATCCTTCCAAAAATGGGGAAAGAATTACACAAAACAACACTTAACCGAGAGCCAGTCGTGTCACAGTTTCCATAGCGAAAACTTCTATATCGTGACACGGTGGGTGCTATATTTAGCTTCAGTAACTTTTCTTTTCAGACGCCATTTTAAACGTGTCATGCTTACCAAGGGGAGGCTTTACTAAAATGGCCAAAATGTCTAAATGACATGCGGTTTATTGAGTTGGAAATTAGACCCAAAGACCTTTCTGTGGGAAGGATATGGGTGACATAACTCCTCATAGATTAACATATATGATCGTTTGAAGTTGAATCATGCATGAAACAATACAAAAACTACAAAGGTAGAAATGCTTTGAACTCAACTTTACGCTAGGAGTTCCTTATGACCTCGAATCATGTCAAACACTACTTCCACACTTTAGGAATGATTTTATCATCTAGGAATACGTAAGAATCTCATAAGACTCGGGGCTTAAGCACGAGCATAGAACGGTTCAAATTTTGGCTGAAACTTAAGGGTGTTACATTATCTCCTCCTTGGGATCATTCATCCTAGAATGAAAGATTTGGCTTAGAAACATAGTCTACAAGCTGATAGGAAGAATAAAACAACTCAACATATAAATTTCAATTATACGTCAACTCAACTATCAAACAAGCAACTATACAAGAACTAACTTCAACATGGAAACCCATCAAGTAGAACATAAATTTTGGGACTTATACAACTACTATATCAATTGACATCAACCCTCAATAAGTTGTGTATGAATACACTCAATGGACTCATGAAATACTACAGGGTACATGTTACATGCATCATACACTCGCAAGAAGAGCTAAATAGAGAGGCTATTACCTCAGACTGGAGTGAAACTGACATGAACTAAGAACAATTTCTTGAACTAAATTGAATTTGAACATATCATCTTGGGTCTACTCGGAGCCACACTCATCAACTAAAGCGTACCATTATGAAAGACTTTATATATCTACTAAGAAGTACATCAAATAGCATGAACTGTGAGGAAAACCACTCAACCTAGACATACTGAAGGTATGAACTCATGGGGACCTTTTAACTAAAAGCTACTAACATTGCCTGAAAATCTCATTCGTCTAATCTACGCTCATAACATAGGGAAGGTATGGGCTTGGACACAAGTCACATTCGATACTAGAGTTATTTGACATGAAACATACATATTAATGGCATAAAAGAAGGATAGGGATACTTTGACCTTAGTGCTACAACTGACACTCTCTAACTCAGCATGAACACTTCAACTACACTTTTTCTTGTGACATACTCTGCTCATCTACCGGAACCTATGATCATCATAAGGGTACTAATAGCTACAAATTACTGGGACTAACCACATGCTCTTATCACATTCAAGCCTAGTTGTAGGTCCAAGGTACTATAAGTAAGATGATCATGCTATCCTAATCCACAAGATTCGATACTCTATATGCACAAGAACACGACTCCTCCTTATCCCTAGAATAATCAACCTTAACCTTTAAATCAATAAGTTACTAACAACATACCATAACCATTCACACATTTATCCATATAACATTAAAGCCTATTATATACTCACTTTATGGATTCTAAGGAGTTTAAAACTAAACCATCTAGTGTCACGACCCAAAAATCGAGTTATGATGGAATCTACATCTCATCTGTACACAAGCCTAACCCTGGCTTAGAGAGAGTAGTAAAGGGACGGCAACAAGAACCCATGAAAACTAAAGAAAAAGATGAAAAGAAAAAGAATCAAAACAAAAGACACAAGAGAAAATATGAAATGACAAAACTCCCAAAACTAGTGTCATGAATGTAGAGCATCTACATACACGAAGTACGAAATAAAACCCTTAAGGGGGGAAAACTACAAAAATATGGCTATCCAAGACCCAATTAGGATAACTCCAGCACAAGAAGGAAAACCGGTCAGCAAGGATACCAACTACCCACTGCATCTCCTAGAATCACATCAGCTAATGCATCTAATCACATTCATCCGGGTAACTTGCCAGGACCTACATCTGGAAAAGAAATAGAAATGTAGAATGAGGTACCAAAAACAATGGCACCCAGTAGACATCATAGGCCAAACGGGCATCAGTGAGCATAAATAAGGTAAAGAAGCATTAAAAAAGTAGCATAGTGGTACAATAAAGAACAACTCAAAAGAGGTCGCTACCATAATATCTATAGGTGCGGGGAAATTGGTAGTCATTAGCGTATACTGTATCAGCTAACAAGTATATAAGGTCAACTAATAGGGTGAGGCCAATACACACATACACAAAATCAGTCATAAGAAAATCATTACAGGCAACACATAGCTAAAACTCCAACGCAACTAATACAAGTATGAATCTAATAGCGTAGGAATGACGTCGGTAATGTAGCTAGTAAAACTAATAGTAATGAAAGTAAGGAATGAAATCAACTGCACAGGGGACGAGAATTCTAAACTAGCTAGTAATTATCATCCAGCCCACAATCAACCCAACGGAACCTCCTGCGTAAGCCCCGGGGAGTACAAGTCAATGTAAGAATATGTAATGCAAATATAGGGTTACTGGAACAGTAAAGAGAATATCGGCATGTCCCCTCTCTAGGATGGTCTCGAGTCAATAGAGATTATGTTAAAAGTATAACTAGTTATCGGTGTGTCCCTCTTTGAGATGGTCCCGAATAAAGAGAGACGCAGAAGAGGTATGAAGATTTATCGGTGTGCACCCTATTTGGGATAGTCCCAAGTCAGGAGGGTTTGTGGAAGTGCAGATAATTATCAGCATGCTCCCTCTATGGGATAGTCCTGAGTCAAGAGTGGGTTGTGGAGGACTCGAGCTGCATACCATGAATAAGAGTGTCAAAATTCTCCCTCTCTGAGGTAGTACCGATGCGAGAAGGACTGATGGAGGAATCGAACAGCATACCCCAAAACCAAGCATTGACATGCTCCTCCTTTAGGATGGTCCCGAATCGAGAGAAAACAACAGAGGACTCAAACCATACACCACTACTCCCCCAATCTGTGCATCATCCTTCAAGCATAGTGACCCGGGTTGGCAGGGTCCATGGAGGTACTCGTATCCTCATACAAAACCTCTTACCAAGCCCACCAGTAGTATAATCATCAAGTTAAAAGTGCCAACATTTGGGCTCAGTCCATATATCGTATCTCAGTGGGACCCAACTACTACAATATAGGCAGAATCCACATCATAGCAGGATTCTATTATCGTCAAGTAGGAAATATTTCAAACTCATAGAAATCAGATAGACATAGCCTCAGATGGTGGGGGTAAAATAGTGTTATACTACTCATAGCAAAGACACAAATAATATAAATACATGAAATCGACTTCCTATTAATAACCAATCAAAATCTAACTCCTCCTTTTAAAATGTTTTAGCGCACATTCATGACCCAGAACTAGTCAACAGGCGAGACTGGCCTAAGGCCGATGACTAGAGTCTATAGGATGGAAGCCAAGCCCTAGGCACGAGTATACTCTCATAGCCTAACCATATTTAACTGCATCAGAGGTACCACAATGTCCAAAGGCCCAAGTACACACGTATACAGAAAGAACTATAGAGGCATCATATCTTAACCAATACCCACACTCCCTGGACTCATACCAGATTAGGAAATAATATTACCACACGGGGTTTCGAACTACCCCAACATAGCCGTCTCCGACTAGGTACAATACTATCACGCCGGGAAGCTACTTCCTAGCATAGCTATAACCGGCCAAACATGAAATCACCATATGAAGAAGCTAACGACCCAGCATAATGCTACCATACCTAACTAGGTACGGGGTAACCATATAGGGCTGCCAACCTATCGACAAGACTACATCTCGCTATCTATAGCCTAAAAAGGGGTCTATACCTGCCACAATTACACATAATAACTCAGGTATGCCATAAATGTCCAAAAATACGTATGAAGCTCAAAATTATGTGATGCTCGAAAAACATAACCCAAGTGTCAATACAATTAACTCAAGACCCATATTTCTTTATAAATCGGGTGTCAAAATTCCGACTAAAATTGGGTCTGTAAACCCTAACACTTCAAAAAAATAAAATATTTATACCAACACCTAGAGCTCCACTTGTACATCGTAAGGTACAAAATAAAGCTAAATTTAATGGTAGAATCAAAAGATATAAACCCAGAAAGTTTTAAAATAAAGAAACAAAAAATTACCCTATAGAAATAATCATAGAACCACCGTAACAAGTTACTATGAATTTTATAATCTATATCACAAAATATAAACTCGGTGAGAGAAAAAAAAAAGATTTACCACATACATCCGAAAATCGAAAAAATACTAGTTTTGAGTATGAACAGCGAAGGAGAAGATGATGGGTTCGTAATTGCTATGAAGTTGCTAAAAGTTGAAGAACCCTAGTTTAGTATGAAACTCTAATGGTTGATTGGAGTTAATAAAAGTTGAAGAAATCGCATTTTAGTATGAATGGAACTCTAATGGTTGTTGCGAATGTGTTGTGGCTTTGAAACCTAATCCTGGAGTTCCTGAGGAGTTGTTGAAGTTTTCTTCTGTTCTTATAGGAAAAAGGGTGGGATGCAGTGAATGATGATTCACTGAAAAGGTAATAAATATATATAATAAATTCACCTTTTTGAATTTTGAAAACGTGTTGGGTCATTTTGTATTTTTATAAAATTAAAAATTCTCAAAAAAAAATTTTGATCCACAATTAACTTAATCTTCCCTTAATTAAATATTTGACCTGATCCGATCAACTTTTTCACCTTTTATTAATTGAAAAATTAACTATCACCAGTGGCTCATTTTTCTTAGGAAACTCTTATTGTGCAAAAGTGTTAGCGCAATCTAAGCTGGCAAGATTAATTACAATGGGCAGCAATCACAACCAAGAAAATTGAAATTAATTATGCACTTTGCCACTAATTTGTCATTAAAATTCTCGAAGCTAATATTATTGGTAGCATTATTACTAATCCGTCACTAAATAGAATTAGCAAAAAGCTATTTAATTACAGAATTTATTCATTGCTAATGCTTTATTATTATTTTTTAAGCAAGTATCGGAGAGATGAGATGACACTATTCTTAGATTGGTTACCTAGGAGGTATACTAAGCCTATCAAATTCCAAAGCTTGCTGGTTATATCCAGAGAAGGACAATTATCCAAGCAAGGAAGACTGGAAGTCTATGATTAAGGGGCTAAGGTGTTAGGAGATAGTCCATGTTGCACTAAGACATGTGGCTATCCCCAGCCTTGTGCTCCAATTTTGGTCTGATTTTTCAGGTCTAAATAATTTCACTTTGATAAATGAAATATTTTTTTATAATAAAGGAAAAAAGGAGAAGTTAACTCAGGGATTACTGTAGCAACGATTTGAACTTACAAGTCAGTTACTATCATCGGAAAAAAGACCAAAAATATCCTCAACTCGTTACAAGGGCTTAAGAATGTCATTTTTTCACCTATTATGTCAAACTTCATTTTCATCTATAGGATAAAATTTAATCTGATTGGTGGAAGGAGAAATTAGAACTATTTTCAACACGTTAAAGACATTTTTGATCATTAAGGGGTAATGTAAGTAAAAGCTCAGATTCCAAGATCTGCGGTATTTTGTATCGGTTTGCGTGCGTCAGATATGAGAGAACAAATCAGACAAGGTTTCACTCGTTACAAAAAAATGTGATCTTTTTCACCATTTGGAGGAAAATGACGCGAGAAAAAGAATATATCAACTTGTACATATTATTTGGAATGTTGTGCGTAACAAAATCACACTGTTTGGATCATACATGCATCATCTATACTTATTTTGAATTTTTAGTTTTCTGGTTTCCTTTTTGGGGAAACAACAATTGAAGATATACACATCATATGATGTAGATGGGCTAGACCGGTCCGCACCAAGTGGTCCTGGCTTCGATGGGTTCCGATTGTAAATAGTATTTGGTTTGATCTATTGTTAGTAGTGATTTCGTTTTAAAAAAAAAAATTAAACGTATTTAATTAATTCAAATATATAGTTATATAGTTTAAATTTAAAATAAGTACAAATATTTATTAATAATATTTATATATAAAAATTATATGAAAATAAAAACTAACGAGTAACGATATATACTAAATATACTAAGTTATATATGAAATATATTAAAGGTACTATATATACATATATTAAACATTTAAACATTCTAAAAATACATATTAATACATAACGATATATACAAGAAATGATATACACACAAGTATATACTATATTTTAACAATATATATTATATATTAAAGATATAATAGACATATTAACAATATGCTACATATATATAGTTATATACTATATATTAAAGACATATTAATGATATATACTAACGATATACACAATATATACTATATATTAAACATATATTAGACATATTAACAATATACTACATATATATACTATTTATTAAAAATATATTAGACATATTAATAATATATATTATATGTTAGACATATTAACAATATATACGACATATACATTAAAATATATTAAAGACATACACAAAATATACTATATATTAAAAATATATTAAATATATTAACAATATACTACATATATATACTATATATTAAAGAATATTATATATATACTATATATATACTAAAGATTTATTTTAAAGTCTAAATATAGCAATATATTAAAAATACTATATTAAAGATCTATTAAACATATTAAGAATATATATCAATATTAACACTAGGATCTATTGGATCGCATTGGTCTAAATCAACAAACTATCTTAGACTTGCTTCTGCTGAAGTTTGCGTTGACAGTAGTTCTTCGATTTCTTCTTCTTCTTCTTGATCTAGAACTAATCCTTTATTTGGTCGTTCCGATCGGATCCAATCTCTGAGGTATATTAGAACATTTATTGCATTGCTTCCCAATGAATGTTGATGATCTTCAATTTATTGTCGTCCATGGCTGAATGCGCTCTCTGATGCAACTGTTGACATCGAAATATTCATGACATCCCTAGCGATTGCTGGTAAAACTGGAAAACTTGCTTGCTTCCCCTGCTACCATTCCAACGGGTTGAATTTCATGCTAATTTCCTCGGGGGCCTGCAACAAATAAAGATTTAGTTCATTACCGACTGCTCTCTGTGAGGTAGCTGGTATTCTACTAAAAATTCTTGTGTTAGTAAAATTTGGCATAGTATGCGCGGGCCTTTTGAAAGATGATGACTCTGCAAAATTAAAAGGTTCATTAGATTGACTAGTAGGTGTAGCATTATCAACTATAGTTGTGTGGTGTTCATATAAAGATTGCAAATGTTCAGTCGCATTATTCGTAGCCTCAAATAAACTTGGTTGTTCGTGATGTTGAATTTGTAAATTTGTATAAATCATTGTACAAAATTC
>JBDJHY010262853.1:0-10476 GCA_039654485.1 Withania somnifera
ACCATGACGCAAGTTAGAGTGATGCCAATCCAACACAGAGTCTACCTTTGCTCTTTTGTACAAGTCAGATGGGTACCTTCGATAGGATGGTGTAAGAAACAAGAGTTAAAAGCAGAAAGCAAACACTAACCAGAATAAGCATTTATACAACCTAAGAGAGTGTAAATTGTCTGTCACCAAAAGTGAAGAGCTACACTGTTCATAGGCACCGTAGATGTACCCTTTTTTTTTTCTTTTTGTGGATAAGTAGATACAATAGATAGACTCCAATTAATGGGTTCTGTTCATTCACTGACATCCCATCTCAAATTGTAATAGGGTCTGCTTATTACTCCATGTTGATACAACATTTGTTGAGCTGGTATTTTCCAACCTTTTACTAGTACATTTTTGTTAAACCCGGTGTTTACACCAAACCCAATGTACTACACCATGGTTAAGCTTAATTAGGTGATAAAAGGGTATGCAGAAGATATGTGTCATGTTATTGTAGGTTTGGTGTAAGCAATAGGTGCAGATAAGTTTTATCGGTAGTTTATCACCTCTTCCTTCTCTGTTTGTTACATTATTATTATTTTATTTTATTTTGGTAACTTAGCGTATTCTATTGATACCAAATTGAACATTACAAAGCTAAACAGCAGCATGACCAGCTGTTTCTCAACTAAGACACCCTATCTACTGAGCATTATGGCTCTAAACATGAACAATACAAAACAGATACAGCAAGTCATGTGCTCAGCCTTCTATTTCCTATCTATTACATTCATACTCAGTTTCCTAACACTTCCTAGGCAAGTACTTTATGGATACCCCTGATGCTTGTTGAGAGTGTCTTGCAATTTTGGTAGGTTTCTGGACCTGATGTGAATGTAACATGCTATTTCCTTGCACACTCTGTCCTCTTGATATCTGCCTTGCTCAAATCCGGACAGGTTCCTTTCTCTCCAAATTGTAGCCACTGTCATAGCAAAAATGCTGCTCAAGATGCCTGCTCTACTTGATTTTCCCCTAGACACCTTGCTTGCCCACTCCAGCTCTTCCTGCCAGTTTCCTATATTCCTAATGACACCTAACTATCACAGTATTCTTCCCCATAATCTCTTTGTTACTACACACTCAAAGAACAGATGATCAAGTATTTCTGGTTCACTCTGACAGAAGACACAATCTGTGGGGACACTTATTCCAATCTCCTGCACCCTTTCAACTGTTGCTAACCTTCTCCATGCAGCTAACCATAATATAAATTTAAGTCTAGGATGGATCTGTGGCTGCAATGTTATACTCTTCCAGGAAACTCTTTGAAACTGTGGCCTCAGCTTTATATACATCATCTTGATGGAGAACTTCTTGTTATCTATCACTTGAGTTAGCCTATTCCTCAAGTTGCCATGCATGTTTTGATTTTCAGTACATACTTCCTTGCTTCAATTATCTTCCTGATGACCCAAGTTGCATCTGTGGGGGTAGCACATTCCTCTACTGACCTGCCTTTCATGTAGTATATAGAAATCCATTTTATCCATAAGCTCTGCTTTTCCTCTGTCACAACCCGTAGCAACTTTAGAATTGCTGCACAATTCCAGTGGTGCAAGCTTATTATACTCAAACCACCAGCTGCCTTTGGTTGACATACTTTTTCCCATGAAATTAAAGCTTTCTTTGACTCCTCAATTGAACCTGTCCAGAGAAAGGTTCTGCATGCACTCTCTATCAACTCTAGGATTCTCTTAGAAAGAACAAAAATTTAAAACCAGTAGGTTTGCGCTCCAAAAAGCACTGATTTAAACTGTGCCCTGCCTGCATATGAAATGAGTCTTGCAGACCAGAATTTAGTCCTTGCTGTTATCTTCTCCACCAAGGGCATGCATTGTGCTTTTGTCAGCTTTTTTGATGATATTGGACCTCCTAAGTATCGGAATGGTACTTCCCCCTCCTTATATCCCAGAAAACATATAATTTCCTGTTTCCTGCATTCAGTAAGTCCTGCTACATAGACCTGACTTTTCATCCTGTTGATTTGTAATCCAGATGCTAATGAGAAATTCTTAAAAGATTCTTGCATGAGTGTGATGGATACTGTATCAGCTTTACAGAATAACAATAGGACGTCAGCAAAACAAATGTGCATTACTCCTAACTTCTTACACCTAGGATGAAACTTGAATTCCTTCTGCTGTTTTAGCTGCTTCAGTTCTCTTTGCAAGTATTCCATGGCAATAACAAAAAGGTAAGGAGACATAGGATCTCCTTGCCTTATGCCTTTCTTGCCTTTGAAAGGTGTAGTAAGTCCACCATACATTATGTTACACACTCCATAATCCATTGGAAAAATGATTAGCGGAAGCCAAGTTCTGCCAGCATTATCCTTAAAAACCTCCGTTCAACAGAGTCTATTGAATATGCTTTCATCAGGTCCACTTTCATTACACGTCTCGGAGATAAGCCTTTTCTGTTTTACAATTTTAGCAGCTCATGACTGAACAATATGTTGCCTATGATGCTTCTGCCTTTAATTAAAGCTGATTGTGCTGGATCGATTATGCCATCTATTACCTCCTTGATTCTATTTGTTAGCACGTTGAAGATTATCTTGTACATTATTGAGCAGCATGCCATTGGCCTATAGTCCTGGACATGAGCTGCAGAAGATATCTTTGTGATTAATGTTACTGCAGTACAACTCACAGCCTTCATCAACTTTCCAGTTTGAACAAATTCTAAAACTGCATCAATCACTTCCTTTTTGACAATTGGCAAGTGCTGAGTAAAGAACTCAATTGGATAGCCATCCACTCCTGGAGCTTTATCCACAGGCATACCTTTAATTGCTAGCACTATCTCCTCCTCTGACGCCTGTCTGATCAAGCTGCATTTCTGATTATAAGATAAATAAGGGCCCTTCCTTACAACTTCAATATTTTTCCTGGGCAGGGATGTTGCACTAGTACCCATCAGGTTTTGAAAAAACTGCACAAATTCATCTTCTACCTGTTTGGGATCCTGAAGTTTCCTTCCTGTTGAATCATACACAGAGTTGATAATGTTCCTTCTTGTTCTAATCTTCATCTGAGCATAAAAGTATCTTGTGTTTGCATCCCCACAATCAATCCATGTCACTCTGGATTTTTTTCTGAGTACCTGCTCCTCTACATCACTCCACTTTCTAATCTCTTCATTCCAATGTTTCTCCTGATCACTCAAGCTGTGGTTTAGGTGATCAATATTCAGCCTGTGTTGTACTCTCTCCAGTTCCTTCCTTGCTATTTCCAGCTTTCTGCATATGATGCCATGTATGTATTTGGATCCTGGATTCCTTCTTTGACAGCCTTAAGTTTATTCCACAAAATTTCCATTTTTGTTCCTCTACTAGGAGTTCCCCACACTTGTTCTACTCTCCTGCTAAACTCGGGATGATTCATCACAGTTTTATACAGCCAAAAGGTCTTGGTTTCCTGTAAGGCTGGTCCCCATCTGAAAGTATATTGAGAGTGGTCAGAAACTCCAGGCATCAGATAGTCAGCTTCCGCATAACCATACTTATCCATCCATTCAAGGTTCCCAAAAGCCCAATCAATTCTAGAATACACCCTGTCACTAGCTTGTTGCGTGTTACAGAATGTAAAATGACATAACTTGGCCCTTATTGCTATGAGTTGAAGGTTGTCTATGCATTGTTGAAAAGCTATTGTTTCATGTTGCATAACTGGGGAACCTAATCTATCTTCTGAGCTAAGCACATTATTAAAATCTCCTGCATCTAACTGGTAGCCTTGTATCCTGCTTCCCGCATCTATCAACTGTTGCCAGAATTCCTCTCTCATTCTCAGCTCAATTTTGCCATATAATACAGTGAAGTTTATATCTATTTGACCTGTATTATCTTTCACCTGTCAATGCATCAACTGTTCTTGAATGAATAGAATTTGAACCTATGTTGAACCGCTCCACAATAACCATATTCTGCCATTGTAAGCAATAGGATAATAACATTTATAACTGCATTCGCATATCTTCCTTATAATTCTGCATTTTATTCTCCTTTACTCTTGTATCCACTATGGCCATCACATCAACCTTATGTCTATGCAGAAAGTTTCTCAATTCTTTCTGCTTTGAGGGCTGATTCAGCCCTCTAATATTCTATATGGTAATGTTCATGTTGGATGAAGACCCCCAGGGTCACCCTCATCATTTCTTCTCTCAGCTTCCGATCCACTAAAACTATTATCTCTGGGCCTGTAGTGATATTTCCAGAGTTCATATTCTGCTCAACTGCTGATACCCCTTGCCTGACCTCTTTGTTTGTACCCTCATTCTTCTTTTTTCCATTAGTTCCCATTGGTTGCTCATTTGAGGAACTTTGTCACCTCTGGTTTCTTTGCCCCTGCAGCCAACCATTTCTGTATCACTGTCCTCCTTCTGTTTCTCCTTCTCTTTTTCTTAACTTCTTTGAATTGATCATTTCCTCCTGTCTTCTACATTTTCCAGCATTCATCAACCATATGACCAAATTTCATGCAGATACAACATATTAGGCTTCCAATCATATTCAACATCTTGTTGAAACTCTCCATAGAATGTTGATATGTCTTTTACATCCACCAGAGGATGAGAAACGTCAGTCTCAACAAGAACTCTTGCATATGAAATTCTTGCTGTAATAGCAGCGCACTCATCAGTGTATAAGGGCTTCCCAATTGCACTTGTAACTTTTGACAACGCGTCACTGGACCATCCTACAGGCAATCCAGGCAAGGTAACCCACAGTAGCATAATAGTTATGCTATCCGGATTAAACAAGAAATTCAGCTCCCAATCTTGCACAATCAAAGGTTTATTCTTGTCAAAAGTGTATGGCCCTCCTTGTAGTATCATCTCTCATTCCTCCTTAGATTCAAACCTAGATATAAAATATCCTTGGTCATGTAAGTAAATCTGGTCTCATAACCACTGTTCCATTGAACTAAGATATGGGCTGTATCCAATCACATACCCAATCAATGCGTTGCTCCAGTATTCCGCCAATTCTCTAATATCATCCTTCACAATTTGAGCACATGTACGCCCCCCATCAGTGATAGCCCTTTTGTTACTGTTCAATTGGATTTTTGCGGCTGTGGTTCCGTCGGAGTTGGCTGGGTCGACGTGCCTGTATCATATAAGTTTAATCTTCTTACTGCTGTCTGTGAGCTCTTGCCATAGCCACCATATGGCTCAAGCTGAATCATACCCTGCTCATCCATACCTGTGAAAGTATCCTCTATTTCTTCGTCAATTGATGCAAACTTTGCTGGTAAAAAACTATCAAATGTAAGAGTTGATAGCTTCCCGTCTCTCCCATCCTGCTGCGAGATTAATTTCCCCTTAATGTCTTGCCTTTTCCCTGAATTTCGTCTTCGTCCCATGGTAGAAGCTTTAACCAATGCACGTTAGTATTCCTTCTAAAAGTGCGCCGAGAGCATTTCTATTATGAATTATCCTCAGTCCAGTTGTACATACTCTTCCCTGAGATCTCTACTTCATGTTTGAGTAGATTTATAAGGTTGTTTGATAGGTATCTAGCGTTGATTTAGATGATTTCAACAGAGAGAAATGAAAGTATAAAAGGGAGAAGGAATAACAAGCAAATGAAAATTATAAGGAATAACAGAAAGGAAATATAAGAGAGACAGAGAGGTTCAAAACCTAGGTGCCACATATCTCCTCTCTTCTTTTCCTTTTTATATATTTATTTAAACCCCACAAACCTATTGTCTTGATTCTTGGTTTCACATAGGCTATCAAAGTGCAAATGGAAAAAAAAAAAAGAGATGATGCCGGAGAGAGAACATAACAACACGAGAGACATCGTTTAAACTGACTGTATAGTTGGCATCTATTTGTCAGACTCTGTGTTTTAGCAAAACTCTACTACTTTAACTCCCACTAAGAAACACAACAAGAAGTCGAGCAATGAACTAACAGGTACATGTGGGATTAACTTCATACAGATGCTGACTGCAGATAATTCCATTTGTAATGCCGATTACCATGTTCAGAGGCAGATGCAATATGGGTTCCATGGGTTCTGCTAAACCCAATAATTTTGACATGATAAAAAAGTACTCATTTCCATGATAACAACATTTGACTAAGGTATATTACGGAAAATAAGTTGCTCACTTACCAATGATCTGCGATTCCTGGAAATGCACAAGCCAGATATCTAAGAATTGCATGGCTGCAAGCACATACGATCAGTTCCTAGATTTTAAACGTTAACCAAGTTATAAAACATTTTACATGAAACTCAGGAAAAGATAATATTATCCTGTCTCCACAAGGCATCGTACACAGTAGTTACTTGTGCACGCATGGTGCTAGCACACTACGTGCAAATACTTCCAACAGAATGAGTATTTTCTTATTTTGCTTCTTATAGTATACATTCACAGGTGAACACAAACTGTGAACTTCTATGAGATAAATGACCAAATATAAAGGTTTAGGGTGCATGCAAGCACAACATATACAGCGAACAAGAGAAGTTAACAAAGCTGTGATACTAGAAAAAGCTAAATTTTCAGTTCAAGCTGAACAATACCTTTCGAAAAGCTTATATCTTCCATCCATAATGGCAGGTACTTGCTTCAAGGGGTTAACATCTGAAGATGAAGCAGAGAAACTGTTGAATTATCTTGAAACTAAGAAACATATTGTATCAAAACCATTATCTTGAAACTAAGAAACACATTGTATCAAAACCATTTTTCTAGAAAAAAGTAGAGTTAATAGAATACATACCTTTAAATTCAGGAGACAACTGCTGGCGCTTGGAGAGATCTATACGTACCTCCTCAAAATCTATTCCATTTAACCTTTGGGAAAATTAATCATTAAATACTACATTATAAGCTTCAAAACTAGAACCAGACAACAATAACAACATATCTAGTGTAATCCCCAAATAAGCTCTGTAGCTATAAACAAAACTATGGAATTCAAAGAAAACAAGAAAAGCTTATCACCAGCTAAATTTTTGGAAGATCAGTCATTAAAAATTCTAACTTCGAGCTTTGAAATTAGAAACACACCAAGAGTATTCAAAAAGAACCATGACAAATAAAAACTTAATTTCCCATTTAACCTTTTGGGGAAAAAAAAATAACACTACTGATGAAAAAATGGTATCTTTACACCAATAGCCTGCTAGATTTACCATTTACTTTTTCTATCCAATAAACACATACTATACCTCATTATACCCTATCATACATATATATATATATATATGTAAATAAATATGTAACACCTCAACTAAGTCTCAATTGACAGCTTAACACGCCAGCTCGTCTCCATGCTGATGTGGTAGATAAACATTAAAAGTATCTAGGTAATCATTTTGAGACGTCTATCCGTGCATACTCTTAAGTGTTTCTTTGTCATCTAAGACCAAGTTCCATTGTTTATTTACATATTATACATCCGTCGGGTATTTAGATTAATTCTTCTTTAAAAATTCCATTGTTAGATTCAAAGCTACAAATAGAATTAAAGCAGAGAAAAATATTGAAGAAAAGAAAGTGCTTACTTGCAGAAGATGAGAACTGCACGAGAAGGTTGAGACATACGATCTACGTATAATTTCAGCGTCATCTTTTACGGTCAATTTTATTCTAACCGGAAAATAACTCCGACGAACTCACCCCCGGCAACGCGAGTGTGGATATTGGGATTTCAGATTATTATTTTTTTGCCAGATTTACACTGCTAAATTTGCTGCCATATGCAATTCGGTTAGCTAAGGTGGGGTCCACTTAGATAATGTTAAAGTATTAAAATTTTAAGGCTATATATTTTCTATAAAATTATTTTTGTGAAATTCTAAAACGTAGATAAAGAATCATTCCGTTGATTTATTTTTTTTTAAGAAAGAAAAGAATAATTGAAATATTTAACTTTCGAAATTCATAAATAAAAAATATTTAATAAAATACATTAACTGTTATGCACTAATTGTCTTGAACTTGTAAATTTAGTTAGTTATACTATTTTATTATATTAAAATTTTGTTTGCTTTTTTGTTTTATTTTTAAATTTATCTTTGGCTTCCAAATTATCTTCTATATAAAATATTTAATATTTTTAGAAAAATAAAAATAATCATAGAGACGGTGGCTAAGTGTATGATTCTTATAGTAAAGGGTTAAGTGGAGATTGCATAGCAGTTATGGTGATAAACCTCTTATTTTTAATAATTATGGTGCTTAAATCAATTTTTGCACACCTTAATTAATTTTATAAGGTATCTTATATTTTTTGTCAATACATGTACAAGTAAATTTATTTACCAAAGAATAAATAAATAAAATAAAAAATGTTATAATTTTACATTATTAATTACTAAGCCACATTCTTAGCCTTTTTGGTGCTCGTTGATAATGATATAACATTAGCAAAGACACAATTACCTAAGTACTACCAAGGTGTCTTAAGCCTAGAGCACAAAATCAGAAAAAGAAACACTTTAGTAGGAAATACAAACCTGTGAATTCAAAACTTAAATAACTTGTAAAGTGAAGAAATAACAGGTCTGTTGTGCCAAGATTAAGGAACACAGCTTGTCTGATTGCATATTGTATGCACTCGCTAGGATTAGCATATAGTGCACTTATTTTATGAATACAAATACAACAACATTATATCCTGTGGAGTGTCTCGGGAGGAAAAAGTGTACACAGATCTTACTCTTATCTTGTGCAAAGTAAAGAAATTATATCCCAATAGACCCTTGAATCAAGAAAAGTGTTTTTAGAAACATGTCAAAAAAATACCAGAATGAAGAAGCAACGATGACACTAATGAGGGGAAAAGAGAAGTATTCAAAGAAAAAATAGTAGGAAAGCTCGGACCAGAATTCTCTTCATGATCAGCTTCAAATAAACAGTGTACAGGAAATATTTATTCAGTGCTGCGAGCATAATGCAGCGTCTGATTTCCTAACTGTTTAAGTGTCACATCTTCGATTCCAGGACAGCTTTTCTGCTCAGTTGAGTAATTTTACTTCCTACAACATTTCTTTGCTTTTGCGACTTGTCTTTAATTTGGGAGAGGGTTGATTGTACTTCTTCGAAATGAGGTGCCACGACAATTTTCGTCATCAGATCACTTGAGAACTTTCTTGAATGGGCCTAATATCCTCTCATGATCCTTCTTATCCAGAGCCAAAATTCAGCAAAAAAAAATACAATTTGAGACGTGTCAAATGTATTGTCCTTAATCATATTTCACCTGATATAATTGTATTATTCAGGATTCAACATAAATTCTTCTAATATAAAACTAGGAGCACGAAAACTAACAAAGATCTCTATCACATTGACAAATTTAATTATTATTTAAAAGTCATGGATCTAGAATTAAAAGCGGTAGGTTGTCATTGTTTTATTGGATTTCCACATCCGAAAAGGAGGGCTACCTATTAGTTCCAAACTTTTAAATCAAAACACAAGTGAGCCACTACAATATTTTAATAAATTTCCACCTCGAAATCTTGGGTTGTAGCATTTCGATGCTGAATGTGGTCATTCATTAATTGTAATAGGTAGCTAGAATCTTTTAATAGGCTTATTCTTGGCACATAAAAGCTTTAAATGCTTCATTATATAGTAAGATATCATTACAAAAGGTTGACATTAATATACTTGCAAAGAAGAATAGAGATCTCTCATGGCAAAGAAAATACATGTTTTGTGTCCGTTGGTGTCAATACTATGGAATATATTTTTCTTAAAAAACATGTATTTTGTGAAGGAGCTTATTTAGACGAATAGGGCAGCAGAAAAAGCATAAGCAGTGGCTGCAATTTCATGCTCAGGTGTCATGAGCTGGGTTTTAGTCAGAATTTATTTACAATAATTGACACATGGAGGGCCGAGATTAATTGCGAGTTATTGTCAATTTTAAATTAATTTTTGGTAAAGTCAGGTTTGGGCTCAAATCTTAATAACTGGTATCAAAGGTTGAGTTACGATTCAGAAAATAATGGGAGGTGAAGATGATTCGACGCACGGGATCAAAAAATTCGACGGTACGGATTATGGATTCTAGAGAATACAGATTGAGGATTATCTGTGTGGCAAAAAGTTTCATCAACCGCTAAGTTCGAAAGCAAAAAAGATGGAGGAGGCAAAGTGAAATCTTCCGACAGGCAGGTTCTAGGGGTCATTCGATTGACATTGTTGAAGAACGTTGCTCACAACATGGCGAATGAGAAGACCATTTTAGGCATGATGAAGGTTCTATCCAACATATATGAGAAACCTTCGTCTAATAATTAGGTATTTCTCATGAAGAAAATATTTCACCTAAAGATGGAGGAAGGTGCTTCTGTTGCGACGTACGTGAACGAATTCAACACGATTGTCAATTAACTATCGCTGGTTGAAATCGAGTTTGAAGTTGAAGTTCGAGCCCTAATTCTTTTATTTT
>JBDJHY010262864.1:0-10476 GCA_039654485.1 Withania somnifera
TCAAGCACCGTATTCTATTTGAGGTGCAGACTCAGTATTATATGCCAATGACCATGATACTTAAAGTTCAACAACTAGATATGTTTTAAATCTTAGATCAATTACAACATCAAGGTGCAATAGAAGACAACTAATTATTTCACTTCTAATAATAAAACAAGAATATCAACTAGGAAAAATAGATAAAGAAGAGATGTCATGCCCCATGTCTACACCCTGAATGAGTCATGACACCTAGTACCAGGAGCGACCTAAAGTGAAGCCTTAGATCCAACGTACCGACTAAGCATGTCTAAAACCCAAGCTGAAATAATAATCATATATAGAAAGAACTAACTATGTAATATAAAACTCAAATTAAATGAATCTGAATATTAAACATTAAATTCGTATAAACTTAATACTAAATTCTATGTTTGAAAACCTCTACTAACATGACTAGTGAGTTTTTAGGACAAGCCCCTAGCTAACTCTAAATTATTGGAACTAAAACTATGAGCAAAGAAATGTGTAGATAGAACTAGCTAAATCTACAATAGGGCCCCCAAAGTATGAGGACTCACCAAAAACTACTATACTATTAGAATGAATATCTCGAAAATCCTCAAGCACGAGAAGGAATACCTTAATCTACATTATAAGGTAACGTAGAATAAAGAGTATGTGATAGTACAAAAAAAGATACGGAGTATGAAGGCATACAATATGTAAAATAGGTAAATATCATGCTTAAGCTGAATGAAAGCTGAACAGGATATACCAACATAAGACATGTAAACTGATTTACTATGAATCACACTTTTATAAAAAACAAATTGAAAAGCTACATTGTATATATAACAGCTATTAACATAGTAATATTAGTGAGTCATGTACTGTAAAACTAAATAAGCTTAAAATGGTGGGATTTTTTTGTAGCTGACATAAACCATGTGAGCAGACATAGTCCTACATACATCGCCCATTGAGTGTAACGACCCATTTCTTCATTACTAATTATCTATGTTTAATTCATAAAAGTTTGTAATTTTATTCCTCAATATGATCTTAAGTCCAAAACCCAAATCATTTTACTTATTGTATCACCTTAAGCTTTTCGGCAAAGATTTTGGCCTTCCAAAGTGTCTAGTTAAACCCAAGACTGATGAATTACTTTTTCATGAGTAATAATATTAATAAATTACCTTGTAAGTTCATTTATTGTGAATTAAGGTTGTACAATATACCTTGAACAAAGTTAAGTGCAAACTTTCTTACCGATTGAGTTTTGATATGAGTTTCTACAAGGATCAACTTCAAATAATCATATCTCCTTGAATGTATTGAGTTACCAGACCCATAACCTATGTAAATTCCATTTATATGAATCCTTATCTAACTCATTAATTTTTCATCAATTTGAGGACGGAATAAAAATTTATGACCTTTTTAGTGAAGGCTGTTTGGCATGAACAGTAATTCCACCACAGTAGAATTAGTACTGTCGGAGAGGCTCCGCTGCACCACTAAAAGCTCCACAGTAATTCAAAACTTCATTCCCCAACCATAGAGAGGTGATATTATGAGGCTTAGGGTGAAGTTTCTTTATTGAGGTGAGTTTTTATACTTTCTTCGTCGTCTTTTGATTATTTGATATCCTAAAAATCTTAGAAAGACCACCAATAATGGAAATTAGAACTAGAACATTTAATGGTGGATTTTTGGGAAATATTTATGAGTGCTCTTGGTATCATCTAGACTTGATTTTAGATTATAAAATAATAATTTCTAGCATAAGATTGTTAAACTTTATTATGTAATATTATTGTTTGGAACCTTGAATTCCACAAAGGTGAGACCTATAGCATGAAAACCCCATTAATGGAGATGGATTAAGTTTGAAAGAACTAGTAATGACTAATTGACCTGGGGAAGATATAAACCGTAAATAAGAAAAGAATTAGCGGGTTTAAATTCCCAATATATTTTTGTCAAAGAATAATTTGATTAATTACTCTTATAATAACTTAATTTTAAGGTGATTTAATAATGTGAAACTTAAAGAAAGCAAAATAGAATGCATGATGTGGCTGGTTTCTTCTAAAATCTTGGTGTCCATGTAAGCTAGATTTAATGAGTAGTATGCTGTGTTAGTTTATATATTTATGAATTGGAATTGATAGGATAAAGCATTCCTAGGCATACATGCGTGGAATTGAGGTGGATAAAATATAAGAACTAGCTTTAAACCACAAAAAATATAATTGTTGGAATATGTATTATTTATTGATTCTAAGCATTATTGTATGAGATTATAACTTGAGTAGCTGAAGGAAGTTGTGAATAAGGTTATGAGGATATAATCTTCCAAGTTGTCTATTAATTATGCTAGGTGAGTTACAAGGGTTCTAACTATGTAGCTTTATATTGTGCAGTAACAGTGGTGATGGTGATGTTAGAGCCTATGTTATGGTAATATTAAGTAAGTTGTTGTTGTTAAATAAATAATTAGTATTGAAGATTTTGTAAGTTTCTTGTATGGTAATTATTGCACCTAGATTGTGTTATGACATTGTTTCTTGATATTGACAGACATGATTTGCCTACTGAATGCCTATGATTGAATAATTTGATGATGTGTTGATTTATGCCCATGAGAGGCTAAATTGGTGATAACGATGAATTATTGATTGAAACCCATGAGGGACACATTTATTAAAGATAACTTTTTATGTTGATGTCGTGAATTTCTTGTTGATGATCAAGATGGGTTAATGAAATAATTTTCGTGAGAGGCCCACAAATAGTGGTAAACAAAAGATCTTGATCCATAATAATGATATATGAGTAATGATGTCTTGAATTAATAAGGTCAAATAAATGGCTTAGTAACGACCAAAAGTGAAAGATGAAAATTATTACTAAAAAAAAAGTGGAAAAATTTATTATTTGCTACATGCCCTCTTGTTGGCCATACCCGTTTATTGGTTGCATGCCCGTTTACTAGCTACATGATTGCCTATTGGCTTGTCAAAAATGTCAATAAGAACATTGCCCAATATATGCATATGGTATTATTAATAATGAAGAAATTTGTAATCAAATAATCTAAGATGATGGAATCAATTAATAATCCCAAAGAAACGATCCTAAAGCTCCAAAAAATAAATTGACCTTTCCCAATAAATATCCACAAAGGCTTGTTAATGAGACTTGAGTTATGCATTGTATTAATTTGAGTATGGATTGACTTGTATTCTCTACCTGACAGTACTGTTGAAGTTTATTCTGTGATATTTATATGGGAAGGTGAAACTCAATGCTTACTTTTTATATGATGATTTTCTTGATTTATTATACTTTTTATAATCTTGGATTACCTGATTGACTAGTTATCGGTCTCTAATATTAGAGCATAGTGGTTGGTTGTAATCCTTATGGGTTTGTATAGCCCACTTATGATTACTACGTGGTTTAAGGATTTGAGTGAATATAGAATTAATGAAAACGAAGAAGGTAATATGAACAAAAAAGTTGGTAGCAATGACTTAGCATTGGATCATCATTATAATGTAGATTAATGAGGATAGAGTATTTAGTGGTAAATATAATATCGATGGAGTTAGAAGAGTAGTTTGATGTTTTCTTAACTCGCAATAATGTTAATGTACCCTGAGTTAGTTATATGTCTTTTAAGATGTCATGATTTCTTTACTGGATTCTATTTTATAATTATATTGATTAGCACTGGTTGACTGATGATGCATTTTAGTACATATGTTTGTACATGACCTACTCTTCTACATCTCTTTTTGGGGTGTATATTGAATGCAGGTTAGTTGCAGTTACAAGATGGAGGGAAATATTCATCCCCAATTTCTGCACTTCATTCTTGGAAGATGTTGAAATCTTGTGTCATTTTTTTTATTGTCATTTTATTTTGTAATAGGTACCGCTTATACATGTCTGACCAGGTCTTGGGGTAGTAGTGTCGGTTGTAAATTTTTTTTGATAAAACTTTTTATATTGGTTGTTAATTTATGTTTTTAAAATTATTCTAGTATTTACATAAAACGAAAAGTCTTTTGTATGTTTTTCGTTGGGCAATGAGGGTTTCCCTAACTATTTAGGATAGCTAGGTGCCAGCATGACCTATTAACTTAGGAAATGAAAGTTGGTATTAGAGCATTAGGTTCAACAGTCCCACAAGTAAAAGATAAATGTCAATTAGAGTTTAGTGGATTAATGTGTAAAGCACCACACCCAATCCTCGAAAATCTATTAGGAATATAGAAGTCATTTCCCTTTTCTTTCTCTCCATCACACCGTCCTAGCCTTTTACTATTGGGTTCTATCCATTGGTATTTCAACGAAGCTCAACTTGAATCTAGTTTATTCCAATTGGTATCATAGTGAGTTTTCTTTAGGATCTAGTTGATTCAAATTGGTATCTTAGTAGGTCGCATTGGAATCTAGGAGATTTCAATTGTTATCTTCTAATAAGAGATAAAGGTCATTGTTCATATGTAAAGATTTATTAAAGTAGTAAACTTATTTTTTGGTTTTCTAATCGATGTTTGGATGAACTTGAATTGATAAATTATTGGTGAATTGTGGTTCTTTGAATTATGGTATAGTAAATTCACCAGGTTTCACTGTTGATAGTTCTAATACTACTATGTGATATCCTATTGTTATAAATTAATAAACCCTTTGGTTCTTCCTTGTTCTAGATACTACAATTATGCTGATAAAATTGATGATATAAGAACTAAATGGATGATATGAGAACATGATATCAAGGGATGATACTGAAAAAGAGACATGAATAAAAGAATGAGGTGATTTGTGTTTTCCTTAATGAGTGTGAATGGATCCTTTTTTGTTCCCGTTATTTGATATTTTAAAACATTGGTTTGATTCACACTCCATGTTTTGAGAAAGATTTATCATCCAAAAGAGGAAAAACTAGAGTCTTTATCTAAAGAAATGCGTTGAGGTCCCTGCAGGGTCCCATTATTTGATATTTTAATAGATTCTTGTGCGGTAACATTATTTTTATTTTATATGGATCCCTGTGTGGTATGATTATTTAATATTTTATGTGGATCCTTGCATGGTCATGTTATTTAATATTTTGTGTGGATCCTTGTGTGATCTTATTATTTTTTATTTTAAGTGGATCCCATATGGTTTGTTACATAATATTGAGAGCCAATCTTTACGTTGCCTGATTATTTAGACTTTAATTAGATTCTCTTGTAGTACATTATCAGAAAAATTATTGGTCCCTTATAGAGATTGGTTAAGTGATATTATATTTGAATTCTTTATGTGAACTAGTTCTTAAAACTTGAAAAGATAACGACTTTGAAATGATTTAAAGTTGCAATAACTAGTTGGGGTATTTGATACTTAGTAATCTGATTGATAACTTGTCTGGAATGTGATGGTGATAACGAGATTATTAATGACTTGTAACTGGTTGGTGTTGTTTGGACTTGCTTATATACTTGTTTTGTGGGGATCAATTGTGCCCATGCTGAAAATACGATGAGGTAAAACTAAGAATTAATCTACCCTTGTACGTTGTTAAGTGTGATGGCCTTGTATACCTTAAATTGGTGCTAGCAATATAGTGTTGACTTGGCTTGATAATTAAGTGTTTGTTGTGTGATTAGTAGTGGGCTAGAGATTATTTTTCTTGAAGTTTAGTGATGGAATTTTGAATTGGGGGAAACCTTGAGAAGATAAATTGTTATTGGTTTGCCTTTGTGGCTGAATTATGTATTTAGACACTTTATAGAACTAGTTGATAGATGACATGTATGGAGAGTAGTAATACCCAAATGGTGATAATGCAAAAATAAAAAACCTTAGTTACACCCATAGAATAATTAAGAATAGCCTTGAATGGGAGACTATAAGTGACTTGTTAAATGGTATATTTGATCTTTCCTTGTGATATGATGGTACGATGTTGGTATTACTATGAGTGGTTAAGGTGTAATGATTTGATAAGTATTAATGATGTTGTGGATGAGAATTCAATATAGGAATTAATTTTGTGAGCTCTCTGTAGGTAATAGTTTTAAGTCATTCTAGTGCCTCAGAAATCATTTTGCCACTGATGTATAGTAGTAAACTCTAAGCTCGAACTATGGTTGATCTTAAGGTGAAAAGATAGTGGTTGTGAGATGTTGATGCCAAATTTATAGAACAAATACAATAGTATTGGTTGAATGCCTATAAGCGTTAAGTTATTTGACTTGTAAATGATGTGATGACTTAAATAAGAGGAAGATGCAGCTTTTTCATGGAGTAGCCTTGGATAGAAACTGAGTCGGGTGTCTTAGGGTGAGCGTATGTGTTAAGTGGATCATATTTGACTTGTATAAGGTTAACGTTTTATTCATAAACTCATGTATCATCTCATAACATTTTTTAGTATAGAATTTGGAGCTTTAAAACTCCGATAATAATAATTACCATGGTGAGCTTCCAATTTTATGTCAAATTATTGATTTTTGTAATGTAATTTAGGGGTAACTGGGCAGAAGGCAAAGATCACTATTTTGAGACAACAGAAAATATTATTGTGGTGAGCTATAGTAGTCAGAGCTATGACAGAGGATGTTTCGTTGTAGTGATGTTGCGTAATTGCACTGTTGCATCGGTAAAGAAACCATTTTTCATTTTTTTTTTGCTTTTTAAAACTTATTTTCCATCCTTCAGTTGTGTGAAGAGAGAACAAACCTAGGGTAAAAAAAGGTTATTTACGGTTGTTGTCATCTTCAAGGTGAGTCTTTTAACCTTATTCATCTTGCTTCGATTGGTAAAACTCAAGTTTGAGATGCAAACCGTTGTAAAAGGAAATAAGAGGTTCATGGACAAATACTTGCATTTGAGTCTTTTTGTCTTAAAAAGCCTCAATAAAACAATTGATCTTAGAATGTGTCTTAGTTATTAATGATACCAAGAGGGTTGATAGAGTGCAATATAAGCAATACTATTAGAAATGTATCTCAAAGTATAACCTCATGGTTCTCTCCAGCAATTGCCTGTTTGGGGATGAATGAATGGTAAATTGATATATGATTGTAACAAACCATTTTATGGTTATTAAATTATCCACATTTAATTCATAAAAACTACATATGATCTTAATCCCAAAATAACAATTATTTTCGTATTATATCACCTCAAACTTTTCAGCTAAGATTTTAAACCCCAAAAAAATATATTAATGTTGGAATATGTGTTATTTGGTAATTCGAAGCATTATTGTATGATATTATTCCTTGAATTCCCGAAAGGGGATTGTTGCAAATAAAGTTATGAGGATATGATCTTCCTAGTTGTACTATTGATGAACCTAGCTGAGTTATAAAGGTGTTAAGTTGTGTAGAATAGTTTGCAATAATGTGATCTTAGAGCCTAAGTATTGGTAATATTGAGTAAGTTAGTCATCAGATAAATAATGAGCGACCAATACTCCAATAGTTAGTTATACGCTAATTGTTGCACCTTGATTGTGTTATGACATTCTTGTTTGATATTGACAAACATGCTTTACCTACTTAATGTCAACGATAGGCTAATTTAATGATGATGATGATGTGTTGAGTTATGCCCATGAGAAGCTAAATTGGTGATAATGATGAATTGTTGATTGTAGCACATGAGAGGCTCATTTTTAATGATAATTTCTTATATTGATGCCATGAATAGGTTGTTGATGATCAAGATAAATTAATGAAATAATGTCTATAAGAGGCTTGCAAATATTAATGAATAAAAGATCTTGATCGTAATAATAATATAAGAGAAATGATGCCCTGAATAAATTAGGTTAGTGGTATGCCTTCGTAAAGGCCGAAAGTAAATGATTAATAAAGAACTGAAAGTAGACAGATTTATTATTGGGTATTTATCGACTTATTGGCTACATGCCCGCTTATTATATACATTGCCGCATATTGGCTACTTGGACAATGCCAATAAAGCCTTTGGCCCGTCACTATGTGTGTGGTATTATTAATAATAAAAGAATTGGTAATAAAATGATCTAAAGTGATGCACTCAATGAATAATCCCAAATAAATAGTCTTAAAGCTCTAAAAAATGAGCAGACCTTTACAAAAGAATATTCATAAAGCCTTGGAAATGAGACTTGAGTTCTTCGATGTGTTTATTTGGTTGTGGATTGACTTGTATTCTCTAGATGACAACATTCTTGAAGTTTATTGTGTGATATTTATATGGAAAGGTAAAACTCGATGTTACTTTTTATATGATGATTTGCCTAATTTATTGTACTTGTTATAATTTTGGCTTACTTGATTGACTAGTTGTTATTCCTTAATATTATAAAGATAGTTGTTGGATGTAATATCGATGGGTTGGTATAACCGCTTATGACTACCAGGTTGGTCCGTAAGATTTTGGTGATTATAGAAGTAATGCTAACAAGGAGGTAATATGAATAAAAGGGGTGATAATGATGACTTAGTATTGTATTGTAATTATGATGTGGATTAATGAGGATAGAGTATTTTAGTGGTATATATAATATCAATGGAGTTTTAGGAGCAGTTGGATGATGTAGCTTAACGAGTGATAATGTTAATACACCCTGAGTTAGATTGTATGTCTTTTAATATGTCATAATTTATTTACCAAATTTTATTTTGTAATTATTTGACCTAACACTGGTCATCCAATAATGTCTACCAGTACGTATGTTTGTATTGACCCTACTCTTCTACATCTCTTTATAAGGTGTAGAATGGATGCATGTTAGTTGAAATTACTTGGTGAAACGTGATATTAAACACCAACTTCTATAATTCATTTATGATAGACATTGGAGTCTTATGTCCTTTCTTTTATTGTCATCTTCTATAATACATACAATGCATATGTATTGATTCTTAATTTACATTGTTATTAATTAAAGTATATGTATTGATTCCAGTATTTCCTTATTAACTAAAGTCTTCCATATATTTTTTTAGGTAATAAGGGTTATCCTTGCTATATAGGATAGTGTAGGTGCCCGTATGACCTGTTAACTAGGGTCATGACATCGGAGGGTGATGCTGATCATAATATGAGGTGCACAAAACATGAGAGAGAAGAAATAAACAGAAAAGATATGTAGAAATTCACAATAAACTCCTGGTTTATGAACAATAAGGGATTGTTTACACTTACCTTTCAATTGAACCTGTGAATCACTAAATACCCCAAACACACAATCAACGGAAACCGAAATTGATTCCACAAAATGAAAAATCCTTCGATTGAATGTTGAAAAGAAGTTACAGTTGCAACTAAGGGAATCCACCCTCAATTACGCACTACTAACTATGCTAAATTACGACTAACACTAAACTATGGTAGAAACTACTCTCTCAATGGAGTTCATACCAATTTATCAAAAGCCCCCAAAAAATGCTGCAAACTTAAATATTTATAGCTATTAAGAGTTTGTAAAAAGGCACTTTGGCCCCTAAAGTCTTGGCATCTCCACATTAGCCCCTAAAGTTTTGGAACCTTCAGTTAGGTCACTCAAGTCCTGGAGTTGTCACATCTTGCACCTCACAAGCTTCCCATAGATTGAATATCCCTTGACAAGGCTTGAAGAAGGCTTCCCAAGCATCTCTCTTCTGCATGGTAGCTTGCAATGCTTGCAACTCCTGCGCTTGACTCCTTGTGAATGGCCGGGACGGGTAGGTGCTATCTGTGCTTGTATCATCCTCCCTTTCTTGAAGAGGATTCATCCTCGAATCCATATATTCACCTATACTAAAGGAGAAATTAAATAATATTAAACACATCATGGACATCAAACTCACCTTGCAGATCAAGTTTGTAGGCATTATCATTGATGCGCCGGAGAACTTGGAATGGACAATCACCTATGGGACTTAGCTTCCCCTTGTGTTCATGTGGGAATCTCTCCTTTGAAAATTCACCCACACCTAATCGTCGGGATGAAAAATCACCTTTCTCTTGCCATGGTTTCTCTTGATGGCAATTCTGTGTTTGTTCTGTCAAGCGCCTCCTTCACCTGAGTGTGGATTTGTAGCATCTTTGCTGCCCACTTCTTTGCATCTAGACTAATCATAGACTCACTAGACAAAGGGGTTATCATGAGAGATAATAAAGGATTATAACCAAAATAAGCTTCAAAAGAAGTCATGTTAATAGATGAATGAAACGACCTATTATATGCAAATTCAACTAAGGGCAGTCGCTCCTCCCATGAAGTGGGTTTACCTCTAATAACACAATGTAACATATTACCAAGAGTCCTATTTACCACCTCCATTTGACCATCAGTTTGAGGATGATAAGAAGTAGAAAACAATAACTTGGTACCAAGTGCACCCCATAGACTTTTCCAAAAATAACAAAGGAATTTAGAATCCCTATCGCCAACAATAGTCTTGGATACCCCATGAAGCCTAACAATATTAGTAACAAACAATG
>JBDJHY010262885.1:0-10476 GCA_039654485.1 Withania somnifera
TTATGTGCTTATTAGGCCCTCGAAGCCTACTGGGTACAGGTTGCTTCGGCAGCTTGTACTCATACTACACTTGTACATGTATAGATCCGAGTACAAGTTCCCGACCGTGATACAAATAGCAGTTCGTGCAGTTTACATTTTACTTCAGAAATTCAGGGTGAGCTCGCGTCAGGCTATTACCTGCTTCTCTTCAGCCTTGGCATTTATATTCGATCTCTATGTATTTCGGAGACACAGTTATATTAGACATATTCTGGATTTCTTGTTTCTGTACTTAGTGGTTCATTTGACACTGATATCGGGTTTTGGGTATTTACTTGATTCTTAAACTTCCACATTTTAATTATCTTCGGATTAGTTTACTTGTGGTTTCCGTGCTTTATATAGTAGTCCTCCGCTTCGACTTCGGACTGCGAGGTTGCTACGACTACTGGTGGTATAGTAGGTGTCATCACGATCCGAAAAATTGGGTCGTGACAATCACCAAGGTAGAAACTAGGAGATAACAACACTTAGAGTTCATACAATAGCCCGTCGGACACTAACTAGTCGATCACTAGGCCGAGAAAGCATAAAAGGGATGATAATAGTAGATAACATGGTTTAAAGGGTGATAAAGCCTAAGTCCCAACCCCACATACTAGTCGGTCACCCTTTAACTACCATATGCATCGCGCAGTCTGAGAAACGGGAAGCCTAGCCTACATAGGCATCGATGAAGATCCTTGAAAAGCACTCACCATAAGTCCAAAGCTTCGAACACACCCGAAACCGCTTGAAACTATCAAATTAGGTATCCATAGGTCAAGAGATGAAAAATGATACCCGTATTGATAAGTGGAATCCTAGTAAGAAATTGGGCCTAACATTGGGATTGTGGGCCCTACAACCAGAAAATAGAAAAATACATATCCACACAAAGAACTCAGCTCAAGGAACATGTAGTTCAACAATAAGCTCAATTAAACCTCCGGAGGGTCCTCAATTGGCCAACGAACATTTATACTAATTATGAAAATTATTTCAAGAATTAAGAATAGAGAAACAAGCATGCAACATACCTGGAAATTGAAGGAAGAAGGATCATAGTGATTGCTAAACTCCAAGCAGCCCCACTATGCAAGAAAACCAAGAATTTCACTCAACTCTCACTCCCATGAAAAATTCACCATTAAAGCATAATACTACCAAGGTTCAACAAGGAAGAAGCTTGAGAAAACTCACCTTAGCTGAGAAAGAAAGCTAAAAACCCACCACATGAAATCCGCATACTTAATCCCAAGGCTTAGAGGTGAAATTTATGGGTTTGAAGTCTAGAATTTGTGATATGAAATATAGAAAATGAATGAAAATTCAAGGAACTAGAAGTTATATACCTAGGAGCGCTATAGTGAGATCGCATCACAATAACATAATCGTGCTGAACACTTGGGAATATAGACATTTTTAGAACAACTGAAGTTTCAAACAAGGACTTAAAATTGAAACGGAGCCCAATAAAAACAAACCAAATATGCAAATTGCATGGAAAACATATTCCAAACTCAACAGAATTAAACAAACGACCAACGAAGGCCATTTGAGTGAAAAGAACCCCCAAACCAAATCGAATAAAAAGGCTCAACATTCTAACTTCCCACATAGACCCTCAATATAAGCCTGAACACCTACAGAAGAGAACAAATGACCCAACTAGCCCAAAATTACCATTTCTAAACTGATGGAAGCGTCCAAATTCTTATCTAATACTCCGATCATAAGAATCAACCCCAGGCTCCAAAATTAACTCCGGCTAAATTAAATTCCTATAAAATAGGTCAAACTCAAAACTAAAACCCCGGGACATGAACTAAAGGTCCAACTAGGCTGAAGTCATCTTTTTGAAGCCAACGTAACTATCAGAGTATGATTCCAAGATTGTTTTCTAAGAATTCACTCTCAATTTCCACTATTTCAAGGTGAAGACTTCAAAAACTGGAAAACTGAGATAACAACCTAAGAACTATCGGGGAACTAAACTAACGGTTCCAGCAAGTCACAAATGACTTGGGGCAGCTAATAGAAGGCTATAAACACAGAAAACTGAAAGGAAAGTAAATGACTATGCGGTCCATTATAGATCTTCACCGATATAATTTTCTTAGATCTCAAATTATGGATATCTATATCACTAATAGCCACAAGTTACTTCTCATTGAAGAGGCTTTTATCTAACAAAACTGAATCTCGATGAATAATATAGTCACCATTACTATGATACTTCTTCAACATAGACACATGAAATATGAGATGAAATGTTAATAAACTCTGAGACAAAATGGTTCATTATTCCTTCGGATAAGGATACCTTCCTTATCAAATCTCATAACATCTTTCATGGATAAGATATTAAGAAAAACTTGCCCACTTTCCAAAAAGGCAGAACTCGTATCTTTTATTTTGTGTACTAGTTTTGCCTATTCTGAGCCGCTAGGATCTTCTATGAGATAAACTTTACCTTTTCCATCATTTACTTTATAAAGTGAGGACTCCACAGTTTTACATCAAACTACCCTATTGGAGATCTATACCCTATCCCGTACAATGCCTCAAACGAATCCATGTCAATACTAGAACGTTAGCTATTATTACATATGACTCTACAGATAGAAACTGGTCCAAAGACACAAAAATTCAATACGCACGCACAGATCATATCCTCTAATCTCTCTCTCAGACTACCCATCAGTCTAAAGGTGAAATATTATGTTAAGGTCCAAGTTGGTACCCATGTACTCATGTAATTTAATCTAACAATTAGAGGTAAACTGAGTATCTTCATTTGAGATAACAGATATTGAAATTCCATGGAACTAAAAAATCTTTTGAACATTATTTTCCTAATTGTGCCACATTATAGGTCATCTGAACTGGAATAAAAAATGTAGAATTCATTAATCTATCAACAATAACCTATATTAAGTCAAATTTTCTAAAGGTATGTGGAAGACCAACCATAAAATCCATACCTATTCTTTTCCACTTTAATTTAGGAATAGACCTTCTCGAAAGATAAGTGTTCCACCAAGTTTATAGTGCTCATACTTAACTCGTTGGCCATTCTAGCACTGAGCAACAAAGTCAACAACATCAAGTTTCATTCTTCCCTATTAGTAGTGTTGCCTTAAGTCATGATGCATCTTGGTTATGCCAGGATGTATAGAATATTTTAAACTGTGAGCTTTTACAAAAATTATAGGAGTCAAGTATGGGGGTCACATACTTTTCCATTAATTCTCAAGATACCCTCGTTATAAATTATGACATGTTTAGCCTCACCCTACAAGACCTTATCACGTAGTCTGCTCAACTTTGCATCTTTGAATTGTCTAGCCTTATCTGATTAAGAAATAATTACCTTACATCTACAAAGGATAACAATCCACCTCTCTCTGACACTTCAAGTCACATAAAACTGCTAGCTAGAAGTTGAATCTCCTGAGATAACTGATACCTGGAATCTTCAAGTAAGCCAGGCTACCTATACTTTCAAATTTCCTGCTCAAAGTAACAACCACTATATCAACATTACCTGGATAGTATAAAATGGTAATGTCATAGTCTTTATGCAATTCCATCCATCTACATTATATTAAGTTTAGATTTTTTTTGTATAAAAGGATGTTATAAACTATGGTGGTCAGTGAATACCTTATATCAAACCCTACATAGATAATGCCTCCATAACCTAAGAGAAAACACTACCGTAAGAAATTCCAAATCATGCATAGGGTAACTTTCTTCATGCACCTTCAGTTGCCTGGAAGCACGAGGAATAAATTTATTTTGTGCATCAATACAACATCTAAAAAAGAATGTGAGGCATTATAATAAATAATGAAATCCTTACCTTCCACTGGTAAGGCAAGAATAGGAAAGTAGTCAACAATTCCTTAAGCTTTTTAAAGATCTCCTCACATTTATCAAACCAAATAAAAGGTACATCCTTCTAAGTTAGCAAGGTTCAGTATAAAGAAATAGAAGCAAACCCTTTCACAAGCTTGAAATCATAGCTAGTTAACCCCACAAAACTGTAAACTTCATTCACTGAGGTAAGCCAAGAACATCTCTTAACTGCCTCAATCTTCTGTGGATCTATTATAAACTCTTCCTTCAAAATCACATAGATTAAGAAAGACATAGAACCCAATATGAATTCACACTTGAAGAACCTCACATGCAACTACTTCTTCAACAAACCCAACAAAATTATCTGATGATTTTTATGTTTTTCTTTACTCTTAGAATAAATCAATGTATCATTAATAAGACAATCAAAAAAATGAATCAAAATAAAGTTAAAATATCCCATCCATAAAACTCATGAAAGAATTCGGGTCATTAGTATATACAAAGGATATCATTAAGAATTTATAGTGCTTATATCTAGTCTAGAATGCAATCTAAGGAATGTTATCGGCTCATATCTTCTATTGGTGATATGCAGACCTTAAATCAATTTCAATAAAATAGATGCACCCTGCAGCCGATCAAACAAATCATTGATATGGGGAAGAGAGTTCTATGGCATATCATAACCTTATTAAAATGATGATGGTATATACCTATATGTAAATTATCGTCCTTATAACTTCAGTTGATTCTATCCTATAAGGAGGAATAAAAATAGGATGAGTGTTCGACTTTAAGCTAATGCAAAAGTCAATGTTGTGATTTGTGTCATATTAGATAAGTGTATAGGAAACACCTCTTAAAACTCACACACACAAAGATTGACTTATAGTGTGGGACCTCTTCAGTTATGTCCTGGTGATGCGTTAAAATGTCAAACACCCTTTTCCAATCAACCTATTAGCACGAATTTATGTTATAAGCTTCATTAGAGTAGGACTATAATCATTTTTCCATAATAGTCTATCCGTCCTCATCATAGCAAATCTCATTTCTTAGCCTGATGGTCTAGAATATTATGATAAGGGTACAACCAACTCATCACTAAAATAATATCAAAATCAACCATGTCCAATATCACTAAGATTATTCACATTTTATACCCTATAAAGTAACAGGACAAGAACATAAACTCAATTAACTACAGAGTTACTACCAAAAGTGTATACATGAATAGAACCAAATGTAAATGGTAAAACATCTCCAACCCTACAACAGAGTAGGTATACACATAAAATAAAGTAAAACTGGGATTAAATAAAACTAAATCCATTGATTCACAAATAATAAGAGTACATGTGATCACCAAATCTAATGTCTCAGCCTTAGCACTAGTCAAATAACCATAAAAATGGGCTCTGTCACCCACCTTTGTGCTGCCCCTACCAAGATGAGAATCAATCCCATTAGCATACCCACTAGGGTTGGCATTAATGGAACCGGGCCGGGACAGACCGGGATGAAATGGCACTGGATCGGTTGGGATAGAGAAAATCGGGTTACCACCAGTATCAGGATGTACCGATCCAGGATAGCTTGTATGAAACTCCGGTCCCATTGCGTCCCACTATGTACCTGGACGGAAGGGGACGGGTTAACTCGACAAAGTTTTTTTTTAATTTTGAATTTATTAAATATTTTAATTTTATAATTATTGTAAACTAAATTTATGAAGCTTTTTTTTCTATTCTTTCAATTAATAAATTTGTAACTTGTAAGTTTAGTTTATTAAAACTTATTAATTTTTTACTTTTTTAGATTTGAAAATTTATAAATTACAAGTTGTAAGTTGTTACTATAAATTTTCTTTTTTTAACTTAATATAACTTTGTATTTTGTAAAGTTTTCTAACTTTATTTTTTTCTAACTTAATATAATTAAAGTTTTCTAAATTATTTTTTTTAAGTTTTTTCTAACTTTATAAGTTTATTATTTTTAAATTTATAAGTTTTCTTTTTCTAACTTAATATAACTTTATATTTTTTTTAATGTTTTCTAACTTATTTTTTTCTATGTTTTTTCTAAATTTATTATTTATTTTTTCTTAATTTATAGGTTTTCTTTTTCAAACTTAATATAACTTTCTATTTCTTAAAGTTTTCTAACTTATTTTTTCTAAGTTTTTCTAAATTTTTAAGTTTATTTTTCTAATTTTATAAGTTTTTTTTTCTAACTTTATAAGTGTTTTTTCTTCTTCTAATTTATAATTTTTTTATAACTTTATAAGTTTTTTATTCCTTAATACAACTGTATATTTTAAAAGTTTTGTAACTTATTTTTTTCTGTGTTTTTTTTTTAAATTCATAAGTTTATTTTTCTAATTTTTATTTTTCAAACTTTTTTTTAAGTTATCAGTTTTCTAACTTATTTTTCTAAGTATTTTCTAAATTTATATAACTTTACACTGTTTTAACTTCATAGAATTTATAAGTTAAAAGTTAAAAATGTATTGAAAAAAAACTTAAAAGTATATAAAGAAATGATAATAATCTTAATTTTAGTCAAATGTTCAAAGTTGTATTACAATTTATAACTATTAAGTAGAGCACCTAATTTACGCAGCCACCTTCGAGAAAGGGTTCTGTTTCAACTAAGGCTCGAATAAAATGCTAAAAGTTTTAGTCTAGAAAAACTTTCATCCAACTCTTGTAAAGATCAAGTTTGATCAACGAATGGTCTTGGTAAATTTTTGAACGGTCTTCATGTTCCATGTTGGCGTCACTGTTGTTTCCAATTACCGAATGTATAAATTTTTCATGTTGTGAAGTTAACCTTGGTAGACCTCTGTTTTGTTGGTCGGCGTTGATCCAATTTCATAATGCCAAAATCTACGAGATGTCTTCTACTAGTAAATATATTTATTCTCCAATTTAAGATTTTCCCACACTGAAAGTTGACTCTGAAGCTACTGATGTCCCTTGAATAGCTAGCAAGTCCTTCACCATCTTTCTGATCTTTGGAAAAGTGTTTCGAACCCTCTAACAATTCAAAAGTTGTGATATGCCTTCACTTTCATAATATTATCGAGTCTCTGGTTTAGATTATCATCAAAATAACATTTACTAGAAGAATCAATACCAAGCTGAGACTTCATCCAATTATGAAAATCTTGTTTGATCCTACTACTTTGTGGAGCTTCAACATTATATCTTTCTAATGCGCAATACTTATCATACATTTTCCTAGCACATAATGTAATGTTATTTGAAAAGTTCCCAAACTTGATTTTTCATATGGTTGAATATCTAAATTATTATAAATACATTTAACTAATGCTTTTGCACCAGTTTCTTTATAATCAGAATTAAAAAGAATAGCAGCCTAATATATTTGTGGGATAGGAAAAAATATTTTTTGAAATCTTCAACCATAGCTTCAACAACCTGTTCAAATAATGTTTTTTTCTTATATTCAGCAAAATAGGTTGTAATATTACATAAATGTAATAAACTTTAAGTAATAGTTATACAAACCAAACATAACGTTTGTGGCATCATAAAATGATTTTAAAAATATTACAAGTTCATTATTATCCCAATTATTATCAGTAAGTTTAAATACGGGATTAGAAGTATGTGCATTAAAATGCATCCTAATAGGTTGCCTATATTTATATGCAACCACAAGCATTTCATAAAAAGAATTCCATATTGTTTTAACATGTTTTCCATTTTCTCTATAAGAAAGCCTATGAAGTTGAAAAAGTCCCTTAAAATCCCCAAAAAATAAGCATGATTAATTTTTTCACAACTATTTTAAATAATGTGACATCATCATTCACAACAAAATTTAAGATATGTGCAACACATAATATAAAAAACATCTTCCCAAATTAGAAAAGTTCTAACTTTTAGCATGTTTATGACATTTGAATTAGCAAAAGTATTATCTAAAACAATACTAAATATTTTATCACAAAGGCTATTAATTTTTAAAACTTCACCAACAGTACTAGGAATATAAGCACCAGTTTTTTCTGTTCACAAATTTTATAACCGATAATTCTTTTCTGTAAATTTCAATTATAATCAACCCAATGTACAATAACAGTTAAAAAATTAAAATTATTTGTACTACGATCCATATAAATGGTAATAGAAATTCTATAATTTATTATTTCAAATTCACGAATCATTTGACATTGTTTTTTGTGAAAATTAAATATATTTTTTTACCATAATTCTTGAAATACCATCATAACTGGGATTAAATATATTTCGAATATATCTAATAAAACCTGGATATTCTCTAAAACTAAAAAGAAAACCACAAACAACAATCATTTTAGCAAAAAATTTACGATCACGATCCCTACTATATGGACGTTGGATTTGAACGGTTTAGTTGACTTTGAACTATGTTTGACCCCCTTATGATGGTCGATCACTGCTAGTATACATAGCAGGATCAAGAGTAGACAAATGTGCATACCACTCCCGTTTATGATGATCTTCCGAAGGTCTAATCACCCCTCTCCCCTGTCGTTGAACCTCCACTACCCCTAGATTTATAAGCCCATCTTTATTTACAAAGAAAACAAGTAGAACTATTTTTTTTATCATTCAAATAACAAAAATGACAGACAAGTGATTTTCTAGTACGTACTAGTGGAGCCTTACCTTTTCTTCTTCTTTGAGGAGCATAGGGAGGACTAGCTCTAACCTCAAGCTCAGGTTCTTCCGGATCCTGGGGTTGCATTTTGGTAACGGGACTTATCGATATTTCATCTAATCTACGTCTACATCTATTTTTATTTTTCCCTGTAGGAACTAGGCATAATATTAGCACCAACTAAACCACCTACAAATTAACACCTACTGAATCACCTCTGATGAAAGATAAGATGGTGTCGCGTCCCCCTAAATTGGTGTCCTCTATTCTTATAACTATACTAGAAACATCCTTACTGAGATAGGGGAATCTAACCTCTCCCTATTTTTTTAAGCTACCTGAGCTTTGCCTTTGGTAGGTACTGCTTTTCAACCTCTACCTCATCCTTTCCTTTGCCCTCTACCGCAAAGCGTAGCCCCAACAATCGACTCGGGTGCCTCTTCTGCTACCTTTATCAAACACACTTTTCTTATTTGTGAAATAAGAGTAAAAGACGTCAACTGTCAATTGGAATCAAGTAATTTTCCAAAAGAAGGAAAAATGATTTTTTTGAGCATTTTGTAGCCTCTCAAATAAAAGTACAAATATCTCTGTACCATTTTGATAGACTCTACGTGACATGTCCTTGTACAATGAGATCAATGAACCTAAAACTCTAATACTAATTTTCTAATTACTCAAGTAGCCGTGAGTGGTACTTACACTAACCTTTCGATTGGAGAACCATCTAATCCAAGCCTTAACCAATTATAATTATCTAAAATTAAATAATTGCAAGCATAGTAGTGACAAACCCAACTTTAAATAAATCAAAATACATAAATTTAGCAATCACATCCCAAAATCCAGAAGTCGTACATCATGCATAGATAATAAAGTCTATCAATAATATTTGAACCAACTAAAGAAAATAGAATTGTTTTTCATAATAATGATAACGAAGACTTTGAAGATCCATGGTAACGTGAAGATGGAGTGCTCACCCTCAGAACAAAATTAACTAGAGTCGCTAGAGGTGAGATCTCAAATGAGTCTCTAGAACATTATATGCACTCAATAAAAGAAGAGTACATGGTAGTATCAAAACAAACATCTATACACTATAAGCATCATTGGCCAATCCAAAATAGCAATAAGTATATAACTGAATCAAATGAAAAAGTAGACATGAATTAACACATAGCAACTATTCATGCAACAAAATATATCCCTCAATTAGGCTAAAACAAATCTTAAACCGTTCATAAAAATTGATCTCAACAAGTTATTGATGAGCAGTGAAATTATCATTTTACGTGATTACATTTTTTATATATTCATGTTATTTATTCATGATTTAAGGGTACTTATGGTGTGAATTGATTATGTTTTAGAAAATCTTAATTTAGAAGTGATCGGAAGTGGAACAATGCAAAAGCGAGCCAAAATGAGCTTAAAATGAAGAAAATGAGATGAAGAGGAAAATTAACATAAAGTCATTGTAGATATCGATAAATTGTCCAAATGACTGATTTGTCAGTCAGTCAACAAAGTCAAAAATACTGATAAATCAGCCAAATGACCGATTTATCAGTCAGTAGAAAAAGTCAAGTTATCGATAAATTGGCCCAATTATTGATTTATAGATCAGTCAATAAAATTTAAAGAACCAATAAATTGGTCAGTACCAATAAATCGGCACTTTTGACCAATAAATCGGTCAACTGTGGCTCCTCCAGGCAAAAGTAGAATTTTACACCCTTTTTCATTTCAAACCCATATAAACTCCAAAAATTCCTTATTCCGGATATCTTTGGAAGCCTTAGGATGAAAACACAATAAAGAGAGAGTTTGTAACCATCATTCTATACCTTGGGTTGAAGTTTTGGTGCTTCGTATTGCAATTACTTTTATCCATCTCTTCTTCTCTAGTTT
>JBDJHY010262896.1:0-10475 GCA_039654485.1 Withania somnifera
TAATTCTGGCTTGTCCCCTTATGAAAGATTGTATGGCAGTCTCCCAGATTATTCTTCTCTTCGTGTTTTTGGTTCTATATGTTTTGTTCTTCTTGCTCATGTTAAATGGAGCAAGTTAACTTCGCGATCTACTATATGTGTCTTTCTTGGTTATGGTGCAGGATAGAAGAGGTACCGTTGTTTAGACCCAGTCAGTCATAAGTTATATGTTTCTCGTCATGTTGTCTTTTGTTGAACATATTCCTTATTTTACAATTCCTGACCATTGTCACAATATATCTATACATGATCTTATTCTCATTGATCCTTTTACTGCTAATGTTGATGAGCCACCTCCTGCTAGCAATCTTGACACTCCTATTGGCCCCTCTACCCAATCATCTTCTGAGACGGTGAATACTACAGAACATCGTTATCCTGTATGAAATCATAAGTCTACTAAGCAACCTGATTTTGATTATTCTTTTTTTTCAAGTTCATTTTCTTCCTTTCTTGCTTTTATTCATTGTCTCTCTGAGCCTTCATCCTTCCAAGAAGCAGTTTTTGATCCTCTTTGGTAGCGTGCTATGGCTGAGGAGCTAACTGCTCTTCATCAAACCCATACTTGGGATTTAGTGTCTCTTCCGGCATGTAAATGTGCTATTGGGTGTCGTTGGGTCTATAAGATTAAAACTAAGTCTGATGGGTCTATTGAAAGATATAAAGATCGTTTGGTTGCTAAGGGTTATTCTCAGATATATGGTATGGATTATGAGGAGAATTTTTCTCTTATTGCAAAAATGACTACAATTCGAACTCTTATTGCTATTGCCTCTGTTCGCCGTTGGGATATAACTCAAATGGATGTTAAAAATGCCTTTTTGAATGGAAACCTTCATGAAGAAGTTTATATGGTTCCTGCTACTGGTCTTGATCGTCGTCCTGGTGCAATCTGCAAACTTAGGAAGGCTCTTTATGGTTTCAAATAGGCCTAGTTTGAAAAAATTTCTACTATGATTATTTCTCTTGGTTTCGTCCGAGCAACCATGATTATGCTTTTTTTATCAAGTGTACTTCAACTGGTCGAATCTTTCTTTCTCTTTATATTGATGATACGATTATTACAGGTGATGATGTTATTGGATTAGCTTGTTGAAGTTTTAATTGACTCAGAGTTTTGCTATGAAAGACTTGGGTCTCCTTGATTACTTCTTGGGTATTGAAGTTGCGTCTTCTCCAAAAGGGTTCCTTCTTTCTCAATCTAAGTACATTTCTAATATTTTTTAGCATTCTTTCCTCTCGGATAATAAGATTATTGATACTCCAATTGAGCTTAATGCTCGGTACTCTATTTCTGATGGGTCTTCTCTGCCAGATTCGAGTTGTTGGGAGTTTGGTTTATCTCACTATTACTCAGCCTCATATTACTTATGTTGTTCACATAGTCAGTCAGTTTGTTACTTCTCCTACTACAGTTCATTGGGCTGCTATTATTCGTATCTTGAGATATCTCTGTGGTACTCAGTTTCAGACTCTTTTGTTTTCATCTATGTCGTCTTTAGAGTTATGTGCTTAATCTGATGTTGATTGGGCCGGTGATCACACTAACCACAAATCAACTACTGGCTTCTATATTTTTCTAGGTGATTCTCTTATCTCTTGGAAAAGTAAGAAGTAGGATGTTATATCCCGGTCTTCAACAGAGGCTGAATATCATGCTATGTCTTTTACTACTTGTGAAGTAGTTTAGTTGCGATAGTTACTTACTGATATGGGTGTTTCTCTATAGTGACCAACTCCTTTGCACTGTGATAATAAAAGTTCTATTCAGATTGCTCATAACTCGGTTTTTCACGAAAGGACCAAGCATATTCAAATTGACTATCATATTACTCACCATCATCTTCAGACTGGTACTCTGACATTGCCTTTTATCTCTTCTTCCTTACAACTTGCAGATTTATTTACAAAATCATTGACCTCCTCTCGTTTCATTTTTGACTGTCAAACTCTTAATTCTTATTGTTGTCAGATCATGAGTTTGAAGAGTGATGTAAAAATAGTTATTATGCTTTGTGAGGGTAGTGTAGTCTTTTCCTTATTTAGTTTAGTCTAGCCTATATAGTTTAGTCTAGCCTATATAAATGCTCTTTGTATATTTTAGGGTTTAAGACTTCTCATTCTACTATTAGCCTCCAGTATCCCTCTCTTCTTTCTATTTCTCTTTTCAATCAATGGTATTTGCATTCTTTATTTAATGCTATCAATACCATCATAAGCCTCGGTGGTCATCCAATAAATCCCTCTTGTGATACGCTTGTGGCGTTATCCCTAAGGCTAGTGTCTGGAGATAAGCATGTAATGAGCTTTCATTAGTGGTTAATTTTGCTGCCCCTTCTAGGCACTCTTCCAAAACTTGTAAGTTCTTCCTTAGTTTTATTAAGAGATGATGGCAATGTTACTTCCATTAGCTTTTAAATTAAGGGAAGGATGGAGACTATGTTAGGTGACTCTGAGAAATCTGGGAGGTGTTGTGACTATGGTTATTGTAGACGTATTAAGGTTGAGTCAGTTAAGGGGGTTATTTGTAGAATGCACAGGGGTACAACAACTAGGCCAGATCAGATCCGGTGGAGTTTTGGAAGAGCTCAAATGAGGATGGTTTGGAATGGTTGATCAAGTTGTTCAACATCATTTTCAGAAAGGTGAAGATCCCTGAAGGTTAAAGATGGAGTATGATGTTTTCACTGTATAAAAACAAGGGTGACATTAAGAATTGTAATAATTATAGAGAGGGGCATCAAGTTACTAAGTCACAAGATGAAGATTTAGGAGAACGTGGTGGAATTGAGGTTGAGAAAGATTGTGAGTATTTTTGATAATCAATTCAAGTTTATGCCAGGGATGAAATACAGAAGTCATTCATCATGTAGGAGACTGGTGGAGCAATATAGGGAAACGAAAAAGGACCTAAACATAGTGTGCGTTGATCTAGAGAAGGATTACAACAACATCCACAAAAAGGTTTTTTGGAGGTGTTTTGAGGCTACATGTATACCGGTCACATACGCTAGGTCAACTAAGGACATTTACAAAAGGTCCAAAACTCGTGTTAGAATGGTCAGAGGAGATTTAGAGCACTTTCCCATATTGATGGGGTTGCACAAAGAATCGATGCTTAGTCCTTTTTTATTTGCCTTGGTGATAATGTATGGACCCAACAAGTTTGGGGGAGGTGCCATGATGTATGTTGTTTGCAGATGACGTAGTTTTGATTGACAAGACACATAAAGGAGTTAATGCTAAACTGGAGGTTTGGAGGCAAACTCTTGATTCTAAAGGGCTTAGGCTGAGCAGGACTAAGACAGTGTATGGAGTACAAGTTTAGTGAGGTGGCGCATAAAGCCAACGTGATAATGAAGCTTGATAGTCATGCCATTCAGAAGGAGTTTAAGTATCTTAGTTTTATCATCTAGATTAATGGGAAGATTGATAAGGATTTCATTTACCGTATTTGTGTAGCGTGGATGAAATGGTGGCAAGCATCCAGAATCTTATCTGATAAGTATGTGCCCACTAAAATTAAAGGCAAATTCTACAAAGTAGTGGTTAGCCTAGCTATGTTATATTGGGAAGAATGTTGGCCAGTAAAATTTTACACATCTAAAAGAGTAAGGTAGAGGAGATGAGAATATTGCATTGGATGAGTGGATTGACTAGGAAAGACGAGATTAGAAATGAGGTTATTCAGGACAAAGTATGAGTAACTTCGGTGGAAGTTAAAATGTGAAAACCAAGGTTGAGATGGTTCAAATAGATGAGCATAAGGGACATTGATTCTCTAGTGCAGAGGTGTAAGAAATCAACTATGAAGCATTCAGGTGACTTAGAAGTAGACCAAAGAAATATTGGAGTGAGGTGATTAGACATGACATGGAGTAGTTGTAGCTTACCGAGGACAGAGCCCTAGATAGAAAGTTGTAGATGTCACACATTAGAGTAGAATGAGAGTGGGTAGGATTGAATTCTTGCCAGTAAACAAGCATGGTTTATTTTAATAATGATTATAGGAATCCTAATTATGTTGGTAGTGTCATTTTTTTGGAGTTTAGGGAGGTGCATTGTGTCGGTTTGATTTGTTTGTAACATTATTCTTTAATAGTCTTGTTTTTTGTGATTTCTGTTGTTCCTAGTACTATATATTGATTCTATATTATATTTTTTTGGATTATCTTTTTTATGTAGGGGGTCCATCAGAAACAGACTCTCTATCTCACACATGGGATAGTGGTATGGTCTGCGTACATTCCACCCTCTACAGACCCACTGTGTGGGAATATACTGGATTTATTGTTGTTGTTGTTGCATATACAAATAACTAAAATCTCAAATGTAATAAAAAATTTAAATCAAAAACTAATAATTCATAAGACATGCAATAATATATTATTATAGTATATAATTATATTATTAATTAGATAACTTTAAAAGAAAATAAAGAAAAAACAAAAGGTTAAACCAGTAACCAGTTAATTGGTTACTGCCTACTAGAGTCTGGAGAAGTCGAGAAGAAAAAAAATTGAGAAGAAGAAAAAACAAAGAATAAGAAGAAGCAAAACACAGAGTAGAAGTTAACTTAAGAAGAAAGGAAGAAAAAAAAATAGCAAACAATAACTAAAGAAGTGATATGATATCGGGAATCACCAAGCATGTTAGACCTATACTTCAAGGTCTTTCCAAGAAGATCCACGGCATGGGCAACACAGCGGTACAAAAGAAAGCTCTAATGTATGAATACAAGGACCAAAAGGAGCAATCCCGAGTTTCAAAGATATCTTAGAAGATAATTAAAGACATCAAGGGCCTAAGTTGATGAGACCCAAACGTTAAGGTCAATTTGGAAAGTTGAGTTACTTTAGAGCCGAAGTGTAAATATTAAAAGTAGAAGTAGTATAAATACTAAGTCTTTTAATTTTGGCACTTAGACTTTTATGAATGAAGAATTGAACAAAGCTTTCTAAAGCTTTTAATAGAGTTTATATAGGGTTGGTATTAGTAGATTATAGGATTACAATCTAAGTTAGCAATACGTTTACGTCTATTGTTGATTTAGAACTTCTAATCATGATATTTAAATTGAGAAGCTCATTTGTATATTATTTTGTGTTTCTCTTTCATTGAATATCATTCACTTCTTTCATTAGTTGATTGTGGATTCAATCAACTATTCTTTCTTCACTTCTCTTCTTCAATTTCTAAAATCTATCTTTTAATTTGTTGTTGTTGGAGTGGGTAAAAGTCCACATTGGTTGGAATGGATAGGCAATTTATTTATATGGACTTGGAAAATCCTCCCCTCATGATCTAGCTTTTGGGGTTGAGTTAAGCCCATGTGTTGTATCTTTACATGATATCAAATCTAGGTCCATTCCTGTTTGGACTCCTGGTTCTATGCTCCAGTTGGGCCTGGGCGTGAAGGGGGGGTGTTAGAGTGGGTAAAAGTCCATATTGGTTGGGGAATGGACTGACAATTTATTTATATGGACTTGGGAAATCCTCCCTTCATGAGCTAGCTTTTGGGGTTAAGTTAGGTTCTGGTGCTGTATCATTACAATTTTTTGAGTGTTTGATTCCGTGTTCTATTATAGGGCTTTAGATCCCTGATCTTGTGTCGTATCATATGGTATCAGATCTTGAAAAGAAATTTATTTCGTCAAATTACAGTCCTAAGTTCATAAATCAAAAAATCACAAAAATATTGGAAAATCTCAAGAATTCATACTAAAAATTATATCCGAGTCGATTTTGTATTTATTTGATGATTTTTATTATTAGGAATCATTTTCCTAATAATTTGAATCATAGATCAAATTTGAGTTGATTCCAGATTAATGAAAATTTTCACCATTGAAGACCTTTGAAGCTTGGGAGATTTGAAAATTGAAGGCAGTTGATAGTATTTGAATTGATAAAAGTTACTTACAGGTGTTACCCATTTGATAAGGAGCCTAAATGTCAAGTTTTGCGACAATTGAAGAAGATTTATATGAGTTGTAATTTTGGGGTTGTTGCTTGTTCACCATCTTCATATTTTCAGTATTTTGGTCTTCAAATTAAGGCTTGATATTTGGATTCGAGGCTCCAAAAGTATTGGGGATTATTTCCCATAGTAAGAAGAGCTTAGGGTTCAAATTTGAGGAGATTTGGTCGAGATTTGATTAGGGTTCAAAATTTTGGTGTTCATGTTCTTCATTTTCATAACTTTCTTATTTTGAGCTTCAATTATGCTTTGGTGTGTTGAATTCTAGGCTTCCAAGATGTTGGGAATTCATTCTCATTACAAAAAGGTCTTGGTTTTGAACTAGGTAAGATTTGAAATTGATTGAAAATTTCACCATTATTGAACCTTGAAGGTTTTGAAGATCTTGCAAGTAGGTCTTCAAATTTTGCTTAATTGAGAAGAAAATTGGGATAGGAAAGTTGATGAATTATTTGTTTTTGTCCCTTATGTTTTTCTTTTCCTTTAAAATGCATGTTAAGAGATGGCATGTTTTTAAATTTCTCTTAATCTACTTTAATTTTTTAAGGAACTTCTATTACAATTTCTTAAATGTGTATGGAGCTTCGGTGTATCGTGATTAACATAATTATTGACTAAATTATATAAAATATAGATTATCCCATCTTTTATAAAATATTTTAATATCCAACAATTTAGGGAAAAAAAGGCTCTAGTTTGCAATTATTTTTTAGTATTATCACTTTTTTGTGAGTTAAACTATAATTTTTTGAAATACGTTTTTAGTTATAATAAAAAGTAATTTTTAATTTAATTATTAAATAGGTACTAAGGTAGAAAGGGAATGTCATGATAATATTTTTACTTGTCTACAATAAATTTCTTAAGATAAAATATAATTTGACAACAAACTTTTGGATCAATTTTAAATTTAATAAATATATAGATTTTTTGTGATGTCTCTCTTATTTTTTCATAACTCGTCCCTCTTTATAACATTTAAGAAACCCAAAATTATTTCAAATTACCAAAATGAATGAGAATTTGCTAATTATTAAAGCTTAAAGTAGGGGTGATGGAAAAAAAAAGTTCATGCGAGGACTACCAAAGTTAAGATCCTCCCATATATATTTAGTAATAATGAATCAACTGGACAACCATTTGTTTCATGGAGTCATGTTTCCTCTCTTGCACTTATCATCACTCTTGATGATGAAACAACCAACAAAAACGGACTTAGCAATGAACCTCACTGAATTCAACAAGTATGGAAAGTTAAAACAAGGTGAATCACTGATATTCCCAATTTTGGCAGTAAACTTTGCTTGAACTGTGAGGGAAAATGGAAAGCTACAACAAGGGTTCACAAAAAAGTTTGACCAAAGTTAGTTTGAACAATCTAAGCCAAATCATTTGCAACCCTATACAATGTCAATCACCATTTAGTTACTTGCTACCTCTATGATGTCAAGGCACCAACCCCAATTGGAGGAATGCACATTATACAGTAGACAACACAAGACACATTAGAGTTTGCAAAATCCTACATGGATCCAAACAAACACTTTCTTATATTCACTATCCAGGGAGAGGCTTATGTTCCATAGAAAAATGTTTTTCATATTAAATCAGAAAATAAATTTATTCCCTTGATAAAATGAGCTATTACACACACTAAAAGTCAAAGTTTCAAGGACATAAATTATGTCCTGCGAAGTAGCCAGAGTCAAATTTGATTCATGGCCTCTGAAATGATAGATGTTAATCATATAACCAAACGGTAACTAAGAGTAGCACCAGAAACATAGTTGTCACTGAAACATAGAAGATAAACAATCATACCCACCGTTAAGATCTAAATCCTCTCAAGAGCAGGGAATTTCTTGCTAATCAGGTGCTATCATCGTATTATAATGATTATTCCGACATCAGAGGCCCTTCCAGCTATTCCGGATGTCGAATGAGTTCATCATTACATTTATGCTTCACCTAAATTGCATGTTTCTCCAAGGCCAACAAGTGAAAACTTATCTGGAGTTATATAATGGATTCATAGCAGAGTAGCACACAAAAACTAATGTACTACTCTTTATTCACTCCATCCACCATTAAGATCAAATCCTATCCAGCAAATTACTTCTCACAACCCAACAAGTAGAAAACTCAAACTTCTTCATAACTAAAGAATTAGAGCCCAGCTGTGATGCTTTAGACTTATGACTTATAACCAAAAGCCATAAGTTAGAAATCCTAACTTATAGCTTTTGGCTCAGTTTCATTATTTTGACTTAGAGGGTGCTTGGATTGGTTTTCTAAAAATAGCTTAAAATCTAAAAGCTAAAAGCTAGGAATTCTATCTTTTGACTTTTATCTTATTTTTAAGTTTTTATCTTTAAAAAGTGTTTAAAAGCATTTCTCACATTTACCCACATACTTCAAAAGTTCTTAAAAACATTTAAAATAAGCCATCCAAAATAGGCTCTAGAATCAAGTGATTAAAGTACTTGTATATTTAACCAAATACTATCAAAGTGCTTAAAATCTATTTTGGCTGAAAAGTACTTAAAATAAGCCAAGTCAAGCAGGTTCTTTAGTCTATAGCAAGGTAACACACAAATACTAATGTACTTTTCTTTACTTTCTATAGAATTAAAGAATAGGTCAATGTGTTGAAATGTGTGACCATATAATGACCCTCATGGTCATTTATGACAAATACATGATGTTTTACATTCTAGAGTATTTCAGTAGTTGTCCCAAGTCATTTATGACTTGTTGGGACCGACAGTTCGGATCCCTGACGACTCAGTTGAGAAATATCTCAAATTCCCTATTTTAGGGCCTAAAACTAAGTACTCATTGACCAAAATCAACTTTCCTTCAAGACGATCTCAAAATTTAATTTTGACAGTTCCGTTAGTTTCGTAATACCAAAAATAGTCAAGCTTGACCTTCAATTTGTGTTTTGGCGGTTTCATTTGCAAGTTATGCGAAATTGTGGATTCTATTAAGTTTAAAGCCTAAAGAGGAGCTTGATTGGTAATTCGATGTTCAAAATACCAAATTGGAATTTTGACACATCCAGAAGCTCCATAATAATGATTTTAGGCTAGGTGAGGTCTTGGTATAATTTTTGGACTTACCGTTGCAATTTTGAGGTGTAGGTTGAAAGATGTACTTTAGGCCCCTTTGGTTTGAGGGGTGATTATAAGTATACAACCTCATAATTTGGTTTTGTCAATTTCGTTGAGTCCAAAATGTCATTTCCATGTTGTGTGCATATTTTGTTTGTCAAAATTAGATTCCGTTTGATCTCCGAGTCCCTGGTTGCAAAATCTGGAAAATTGCAGTTAGCATTTGGAACTGGAGCAGATTTTCTTCTGCGCGATCGCGGCCCCTGAGGCGTGATCGTATTCACTTGGCACGATCGTGATAGGTCCTAAGAAATATAATACTACGCGATTGCGGTGCCTAAGAAAATCCTTCAGCGGAGTAAAAGTCCTGCAGCAGCCCACTTTTATATTATTTCGATCAATAACTCAAATCCTTCGGTTCTACGGCGACAAATATATTCCCAAGCACCATTCCAAGACCAAAGAAATTCGTCTCAACGTTCTTCATTGATTTCTACATGAATTTGATAAGTTTCCTTCTCTTCTTCTTTCTTATTTTTTTACTTTCCTCCATTAATGGCTTGAAACATGAAGTTGATGAAATCACCCAATAACTCGATTATTTTTGTATAATTCTTTGACAATTGGATATAAATTGCTCCTAGGATCATTAATTCTTCATAATTCCAATATTCTAATCGTAAAGATTGAACCTTTAACCCCTTTTGGGTTAATTTTTTAGGGTTGATTTGAAGCCCTTCCCACGTTCTTATTGTGCTCAAATTTGGAGCATGGGTTCCTGGCAGTGTTGGGAACCCCTTGGGAAGTTTGTTTGCAATTTTGGAAAGCGAACCCTATAAGCTCGTTTTAGGCCCGATTTTGGGTCCATCCCAAAACTTAGCATAAAATACACCGTTAGACTCGTATTAATTTATAAAATTCAGTGGTGTAAGTTTTAGATTGTTTGGAGCACATTTGATAACCGTCAGAGTATGATTTTTGAAATTGCAGTGCTTTGTAGTCGGACAACAGGTAGGCTTTGTGGGCTATCTATAGCTTTAGTAATTATACTAAATAGTGTCCTTGGGTTGGGTAGCTAGGTCATATAGCACCCCAGTTCTATTTTTTCATCCATTCTATGTTGATATTGATATGTTGGCACCCGAGTGATATGGGGTCAAGACTAGTAAGTGATTATAGATATCTATGCAACTCATAAGATGTAGATATCTCATAATTATATATGTTGATATACTTATGTGTTGTTGATATGCTATGCATTCATGGCACAGAGTGACCGAGCCTAAGGCTCCGATGAGAGTGCATTGGGGTTGGGTAGTATCACCTTCTGATTATGAGCCTTG
>JBDJHY010262915.1:0-10475 GCA_039654485.1 Withania somnifera
ACTACAAGGAAAAACTACAAATAGTTATCTTGAACCAAACTAGGAAAAAACTACATCATAAGGAGAACTTGTCAGCTTGAATGCCAAATGCTCTCTATGTCTCCGAAATAGCTCATATCTAGCCTGCACGATCATGTACTCCCTGATGAATCATACCTGGATCTGCATCACGAAAAAGATGTAGAAGTACAGTATGAGTATAAACAAATATGTACCCAGAATACATCATAAATAGGGTGAAAGGCAATCATCAACTGGTAGGGCAATAACATATAAATGACAAACAGGAAGGAGAAATCTATGGTTACTACCAGCACATATAGTTAAAGTCAGATAATAGTGAATCTAAGTTGCAAGTAAGCCAAGAACTACACGATACGTACTGGAGCTCTGGCTCAACCATATAAAGGTAATAATATAATTGTTATGGTTTTCTACGAAATACACCAACAATAGATATTATACAAGAAGAAGCCTCGCTAAAAGAAAAAACCTAATAGCATCCTATATTACCAGCAGGTACAAGCAGATATATAAGGAACCTAACGTGATCCCCCATGATCCAAAAGGGCACAACTAGTTATAAAAGAATGTAATGCAAGAGCGTGATGGAAAGTAAATGTCCTAATAGTAACCCCGCACGCTCTTCCTATGATAATTAGGCACAATAGGTAAGACCCATGAAGGACTCAAATATATACCTCTACTCCTCTATGTAGCCCTCTCCAGGCTATGCAACATGCCTCGCATGGCTATCCAGGTCGGCATAACCCGTAGAGGGACTTGAACTATATGAAAAACCTTGTTAAAATACATCTAGGGCATAATCATTTGGGAAAATGTGCCAAAAGCTTGGTCACGGACAATATAGTCTCAGTAGAAAATTCAAGTCAAGCCACATAGTCATATCCAAAAATATAGTGACAGTCCATGAAGAATAGAGTTACATCAAGTGAGAAAATAGCTCTATGCTGCCTAAAGTCATGAAAGGTATACACATAGTAGATGAATATTCCTTTTAGTGAAAAAACCAATGACACCAAGTAATATTATAAATATCTAACTTAAAAATCTCAACCGCATGTCCACAACCCAATAACCATGCATGATCGTCAAATACAATAAAACAATAATCTAGATTTTCTCTAAGATCCCAGAGACAACTTCTAAGCTCTAGTATTTTCCCCTCCCTCAAGATATATTCCAAAGAAAACATACACGTGTAGGGCCATATAGCCCCAAGGTAAATAACCAAGATACAAAGAGAACAAAGAAGGCCACAGGATTCAACAATAAACATCATGGGCCTCCAACAAATAATACCAGCCCTAAGCTGGGACTTTACCATAAGTATACCACACTAGTTTCTAATCTAAAGAGGGTAGAACATAGCCTACCTGGCGCCGAAAAAACCCTTAAAAATCATAGTAAAAGAAGATGAGAGTCACGAACAAGCTTGGTAACACATGAAACTAAAAAAAATGCAATCTACGAGTCAAGGGAGTAAAAGAAGACCGATATTGCTATAAAAATAACATGGTCAAAATTCAAACTAAAAACAAGTCTGTAAATATTGCAGCTCAGAAAAATAAGCTATTTATACCAATGTAGAGCATAGCTCATAGACCATATAGTACAAAATCGGGCTTAATGTGATAGAAGATAGCAAAGAAACAAGCTGGGAAAGTTTATGTAATATGAAATTTTTGTAAGAAAAGCAAAAATGAAGAATTACTTGGTAAAAATGATTGTAGAATCCAAAATCATGTTCCCGTGGATGAAAGTCCTTAAATCAAGTTTCAATTAAGCTTAGACCAGCTCTAGATATGTACAAAATGTGAAGAAATTTTGAGAAATGCTCAAGAAATTTTGGGATGATGCTTTATATAGGCCAACCACCACAAAGTGGCCGATTTATCAGAACTGGATGATTTATCAGTCAAATGGATGATTTATTTGCCACTGATTTTAAGCCATTTGGTCGATTCTCCACCACCATAACTATTTTGACAACTGATATAAAAATTCTCCAAATAGGCACAAAATGAAAATAGAGTTCAATTTCGATAAACCTTATATGAAAATTGCATATAAATAACATCCTGAACACAATAAAACTGAAGAAATAATGGTACAAGATTGTTTAAAGCTAAGAAATTCCTAGAGTAACAATAACAAAGAAGGAACCAAGTAAACTTAGTGCCACCCACATCTCCAAAACGAGTTTGGCCACCCCTGCAAGCATACCAAATAACTTTAAATGAAAAAATATCAAGGAAAAACAAATATGACCACGAGGGTCATTGTATTAAGTACCAAGATTAGTCCAACATTAGCTATGGTGTTTCAAAAGAACAAAGGCATTATGGTGACGAATACTACTACTCCAGTAGTATAAATGAAACTAATAAAATTGGTGAAAGCTTGATTATCTTCACAACTCTATCCGGGATATCAAGGAAACTCAAGGAGATGAATAAAATATTAAAAGGTGGGGGATATAGAGGATTGTACTATCATGGGTTCAGTACACGTGATTAGGGGTTATGATGACTCCTATTGTATTAACGATAGGATATATAGGCCTTGTAGTAGGAATGGAGGTGGTGAGTTGGTTATTATTACTCATCTTGTGCTACTTCCAACTTAATTCAAGGTAGCTATGGGTTCTCACCAAGCCGAGTTATCAAGAGAACTATTGAAGGGGTACAATTTCTACTTCTAGGCATGATGTGTCTTATTCCATGTATCCTAGTCTCAAAGGGTACTAAAATTTATATAGTGATGGTGTTGGGAGTAGGATGGGGTGGTTCATGAAATTAAGGAGCAAGAGTTCTAAGAAAGTCAAGACCCGTAGAGGTGGTTTTGTAGAACCAAGGTGAGTGTACGTGTTTGATGATCATTTGTCTAGTAAATATATTTATCGTGAGTTGGTGGAATACTTAGGAATACCTTTACATCTGAAGCAATTTAGGTTATATAATGAGCTAGGAGAGTATATTAATTAAAAGATATATGTGTTACTTTCACTTGGGCATATGAAGACTGGACATGCTATTGTGTTAGAATAAGGGAGACTGGTGACTTCTGTTTGGGAAAGGTGTGGTTCCTATAAAATAACACTCCCATATAGAATATTGGTACAAATGTGTTTTATACCATAAAACGGATCATCTATTCCCTCCAATGCAATCCTATAAATTTGAAGCAAGTAAACTACCAAAGAGTTTGGGAATAATGAGTGTGAAGTCGTCCATGGAAGACCTAGATGAGTATTCAACTCTATTTCCTATAATATGTTCATTCCTAAAATCTTTTCAGCAAAAGCAAAACATGAGTTCCCAAAATCCACCAAATATTGACAACAAAAAGCTATAAATTTTAAAACAAATATCTACTCTGATAGAGGTTTACCTTAAGGGATTGTCTATGTATATGAAGAAAGTTTCTCTTTGTGGAGATGAAGCAAACAAGGATTCATACATTATGATGATTCAAGAGAATCCTTGTGATGAGAGTGGCACTGGGGAGTTGAACAATAAATTCCCATTCTCTACTCGTAGTGCCATAAGATTGAGAGTAGAGTTGAAGGGCTCTTCTATACCTTCCCATGGGGTTCTAGGAAAATGTCCGAGCTCCAATGCAATTATGAGAGAAAACATTGAGAGGATTAAGGGTGTTCTTGGTGACAAATTTGGAGAAAAAAAGTAGAGTTTTTGAGTAGTGATAAGAGAGGGTTGTCACGACCTTTAACTAACTCGTGTGACTTTTATTTTTCTTATTGTTATTCCCATATTTGTGTAGGTATCCTCAGAAGCAAGACAAGCGTGGACCGTCAAAATTTAAATGATCATGGTGTCATTTAAAGAGTCCAAGAAAATCAAGTCTTCTTTAAGAAATAAAACCAAGGTGAAGTTCTTAAAGGTAATACTAATATTTCAATTCAACTGTCGACTCGTGATGTGGCCGTAGCCAAAGAGGTGCGAGTGGTATCTTGAACATTTTTGAGCTTAATATCTCTTTTACTTGGGTTGTGGTTGAGGATAATATTATTGGTAATAGTGTACAGATACTAATTGACCCTTTTGATGACCTTTTTTCTTCTTCTTATAAGAGCACTTTGAGTCCGCCTAGTGTCGACACTTGTGATGTTGTGCTGTATGATAGTGCTATTTGTGATAGTGTCACAACACTAGTTAATCCTATAGATGACCTTATTTTATCTCATACAAAGGTCAATTTGAGTCTATCTAGTTTTGACACTTGTGATTGAATAATTTAGCATTATAATGTGTTTCTAAGGATAAGACTTTGGGAGAAGTTCCAATTAACTTGCTTGCTTGTTTAAGGAAATCTAATGGTGATTGTATTTGTGTTGATGAGATTAATTGCGACCCCTTATATAATACCCAGCCCTTGTTTGATAACTATGATGAACAATTTATTATGTCAATTGATGTATTGCCTTATATTCATTTGTTGATTATGGTACTTTGAGTCAATCTCGGAGTCCCAAACTTGAGCTAAATAGTTCCTTACTGGTTGGTATTGAATTTGGTAGTCATTTGATATATCTTGATGAGCTTAAATTGCTACTAAATAATATTACTTGTTTGGATGATCAACTTGTGGGTAATGATGGATCACTAATGAGATGTTTGTATTGATCTTTATGACCCTCATCTTAGAGATTACTCTAGTGTAGTTAATCTTGTTGATAGTCATGTCATGTTATAGTACACCAGACTTGTGGGATCTCTTCCCATTTGACCCAGGTGGTGTGAAAGATCTTGGTATTTGTGAGTCAGTTCTTAGTCAAAATGACAAGATATGTTTGGGTGAGGTTGTTGGTACCCATACCTATGTCTTATGGTTATTATTAAGGTCCTACTATCTCTTTGTTAATACTAGGTTATGTACGGTATAAACCTTCAACAATGAAGATTTCCCTTTTAAGAAGGAGAGCCCCGAGCACTCTTCGTATGTGCTTAAATATGGAACTCTTGCTTTTGATTAAATCTTATGCTTGAGTGTTATGATTGATCATTTATGTCAAAGGTGGAGTCTTAATGTTGAAAGAAGATGGAGGGAACCTCTTAGATCAACAAATTGGTATGGAGTCACATCTTCTATTTCCATCTCGGAAGCTATATGTTTGTGGCTCATGCTTAGGCCTTCTAAGGCTATGGAGGTATACTCTCTTTATCTTGGATATATGTAACCTCTTTTTATACTATGTAACCTCTTTTGATGGATATATCATGATCTGTATAAAGGTATCTTTTGAAGTGATTAGGGTGGTTGTTGAGTATGGTTGTGGGTACCCTTTCCTTTTCACCCCAGGTTTAGGTTAGTTTTTTTGGAATTGGTATTGGGGATACTAACTTATTTCTTAACACGCATCTACCATGGCAGTGCATACTTTCTTGAGTTGAGCTAGTTCGTTGGGGGTAGTCCTAGTCAGGCTTGACCTTTCTTGGGATATTTCACTATTGATTTTTATGTGTTCTTGATTTGAAGTATGATATTTGATTCTTAGTAGTTGGATTCAATATGTGTTCACATATATTAATTCAACACATACATGCTTGGATGCACATTCAAGTGCCAAACTGTGCAAACAAAGGTGAGGGAAGCAACTCATATCAAAAGGGAACATTTTGTCCACGTGGGTGATGTCTTGACCTAAAGGGAGGCTCGCTCTTCTTTCATGCATTTCGGAGCATCAATGAATGAATATCCACTATCGCTCCAACTTATAGTGCATCATCAGCGATCCCTTTCTTCCAATTCGGCGAGCATAAGCATGGAGGCGGTCTAATTACATGTTCGGCGATGCATACTTTGTGTATAAAGGGTCACTTTTGGGCTTTGTATTTTGTATGCTATAAATATCCCCTCATTGAATGTCATAGGTAGTTTTTGTTGAATTGTGAATTGAGCTCTTTGAAGCTTGTAGTTTCTAGCTAATCTAGGTTAGCAAATGGATTAATACCATTGTTGATTTGGAACTTCTTCACCTCGATTTCATAATGAGTTGCTATTTGTGGAATTCAAGTAGGTTTATCATTCATCTAATTTAAGTTCAATTCTCCCCTTTGGTGATTGATTGTTAAATTAATAATATTTTCTTCTCTTCTCATCTCTTCTTAATTCAATTCGAATTATCTTCAAATTCATTGAAATTGAAGATAATTCACATAAATTACTTTTGTGTTTTCCGTGTCGATATTGAGTCAAGTTAAAACACTAACTCAATTCATATCAGTAACAATAGTGAGTTACTAGATCACAACCCAAAGCTGTGTTATAGTGGTCAATAAAATATATGCAAGCTATGGAGATCTACTATGGAGATCAGAGTTCTAAACCAGTAGAGAACACTTTCTTCCTATTTGTCTAACCTTTGGTAGCAGAGTTACCTAGTACCCTCTACTGTGTAAAGTAGTCAGTACCTGGTGGAATGGTTGAGGCGTACAGAAGTTAGAGCAAACACCACCCGAGTTGTACTCATATAAGTCCAAATAAGCAGCCTACTACATTGTCCTCCCCCCAAAAATCCATATATTGATTCAAACTGCCGAGTATCTAGTAAACTACTTTTATACCATACTCTCCAGATTATGAAAACATTTATTTTTTAGTTCTAGAGATGTGATTTCCTTGCCTTTCAAATCATACACATAGTCTAGAATATGCAAAGTTGAACCCTCTATAGGTTCCGAGTTAATTGGTTAACTAAATGAACTGGATTAAACCCTATCTAAGTGTGAACTCCTTCGGTATTTAACTTGTAATCTCATTCATTTTTGACTCTATTTTTACTTCTTTTGAAGTATGCTCAGCATTTTAAGGAACTAAATGGATAATAAACTATTCTGTGCTTCGAATAAAACAACTAATCTATGGTTGTGTTTACGTAGCTTTTCTCCTTTTTGTTTCTTTTCGTTTTAGTTTCCTTTATGTCTCCTGGAAGGTAATATAAGACAATTAATTCATAACAATAAACATAATCTTAAGATGGAATAATAAAGCATACCGTTCATATCCATTGATTTAGAAATGATAGTAATGGATGATTAAAACTAAGATCAACTTCCAATATTCACTAGCTATCTCAACCGATGGGCATCAATATTCTATAGTTTTATAATAACTAGGGAAAAGGGGGCTGACTTCTATTTATATAGTGCCTATCCATTATATGCCAATAGTTATTGAGTCTAACTTATCTACACATATAATAATTTAATATTTGTCCTTTTATTAATCCACCACTTGGCCCATGACACTATCCTACCAATTAACACAAGTTTAAATTTCAATAGTCTCTCACTTGAACTTCAATGTTAATTGAGAAAACGAAAAAGAAATCAATGAGAAAGATTTTAAAAAAAAATTATTTTAGACTCTGTAGTGGCCAAAATATTGACATAACCAAGGATAGAATGACCCATACAATAATCCATCTAGAATTAATAGAGAATACTAACACCGAACGACATAATACTATTTTAAGGTATGAATTCCATCTATAATCATATATTCTAGAGTTTTCATCAACATGGATCAAACATTAATGCTAACCATATCCTCTTTATAATCGAGGTGAATAAAGATACACCTCTTACAAAGACATTGTATTGAGGATCAACTGCACACACACGATCTAAGAAGTAATATATTGTCTCTTTCGAACTGGATATCAAACCCACAAGGACTTAAGTATTTAGTATAGTATTTAATTTTTCCAGGTACTATGATGTATACAATTGTATGGTAACCAAGTAACTATTTTGGAATTGTGTATTCTACGTAGTCTATGAATAATGTATAAAAATAACGTAGAAAATAATTAAGATTAATCAGTGATGAGAGATATTCTAGGGTCATGGAATTATTCATAATCATACATAACATTGACTTATATCGATAATTTTGTTCCTCTAATTTTTTATTTCGGGGTTTAACCTAAATTAGGATATTCCACCCTAAGACCACCTACCTGCCGAACCTCACAACTACATCATTGAGTGAGGATGTGACAACTTAGTCCTAGTGCCTTATAGTTATCTTTTTGTAGCAAACCAAGTGAGAACTAGGTACATTCCTATCCTATCCACAAGTCACCCATAACTAGCCTTCATGGCATAGCCCTGACATGACGTCACACCCTATGTTTCTCTTTCTACCTTGAGGCTTTCCGTCTGGTCTATATTCAGGATTACAGATTTATCTTAACGGTGGCCAATCATTAAAATACTAAAATAGAAACATCAGAACAATTAATATGAAAAATAGTAATTGTCTATTCAAAAAAAATTAAATAATCACACATCTATCCATAATCCTAGAATAAGGGTGTTTAGCCTCACATAGTCAAAAACATAATTACAAGTTTATTGTTCATATGCAAATCTAAAGAATAAAGATGAACAAAATTAACCTTAGATGTTTTCTTGGCTTTTTCTCCTTGTTCTCCAATCAAAAACATTAAATAATCCTTAAAAAAATAACCCCCAATGTATATATAGCTTTATGATTAAATAACGTAAGTGCCCTTGACTTAATCCATAAAAATCAGAATTGTACTGCAGCCAAATAGCTTCATGACGTAAAATTGTGAAATTTATGTAGCTTCACGTTGTGAGGCTTCCAGAAAACGAATCTAGTGATTTTTGTAAATAACTTCATGGAGGAAGGCTATGAAAATTGTGTGTCCTCACATCGTGAGGCAACATAGTTACACCCATATCTGCAGTCTTCGCTCTAGTATCCTCATCCACTTGTTCTTCTATCATTTTTCAACCTTTGGCACCATCATTCAATATGAAAAGGGCTAATCACATGATTAGTACAAGGAATATGTAAGATACAATAAAAAAAAATTCACTCAAGTATTCTCTAAACTTATCTCAAATATGGGGATTCAACGGCATTTAGGCATATAAATAAGCATAAGATCACCACTCTACACATAAAGCTTTGTACGTCCTCAAAAAATTCCCTACACATATATCTATTTCATGCCTTAACATCACCGATTGAATTCAAAAATTACACATGACCATGCCAAACAATTTAGTAAGGATCACACACAGTTTTACAAATTAGGTACAAATTATTAGATTGGAGCCTTTAACAGACATACATTTTCAAAAACTAATTTCTTTGGAATCTTGGGCAACTTGAGACCATGATGGAGTCAATTTCGTCAGTTTCACCAAATATTTACCAAGTTGTTACCTCACCTTTCAAGTAAATGCCCCCTCCCACAATTATTAATTAATTATTTAGTTATATTTTACCATAAACACTCACATTCCCAAGAAATCTCTCAACACACGCAACATACCATAGCCTTGATTGAAGTGTATTACTTAACTAAATCCGTTCCATTATATTAGGATTGAAAAGGCTTGATAAGTTATAATGTCTTCTAAGTGTTAGGTAGGTAATTTTTAGTAAAATTTGGCTACTATCCCTAAGTCTTTTAAACCATCATGCAATCATTTTATTAACCAATTCATTCTTGTGTGCCCACCTCTCTAATGTTCTAGGATAAACAACTCATCAAATTTTTCTTCCTTTAACCCACTTCCTCTACACTTTGGATGACCTTATTTCTTATTATCTTTACTTTCCACTCATATTCCTTCACTATAGTTTTTCTTTTGCCTCTTGGGCACATTATTCTTGTGTCACATTTTCTTCTCTTTATGTTTTCTCACTTTCACTTCCCTTAACTTCACACAAACATTAGTATTTTTAGTGCATGAGGGATTATTTGGATCAAACTAATATAAGGCCTCATGAACAAAAGGGATTTGCCTACATAATACGGTTTTTGAACAAAGAACAAGGCTTAAAGGCTAAAAAAGGAGGTGATTGGAAAAAATGTCAAGTGGTTGGACCTACGCTTACACTAGGATTTAAAAGGAAGTCCTTAATCCTCTTTTACAACTCAAATACCAAATCTAATCTTTCACACACCGCAAATAATTTCTTAATCTCCAGTATGTTGAGAGTAAGTAAAAATGCTTACCACTAACACATAATGGTTTGAACTGAAGTTACTTAGAATTTAATTCATAGACATGTTCAAATTGAATGGCTACTATTATTAAGACCAAAATTCCATTTTTGAGTCAAGTTTTATCTTTTTGTGTTTTTATCAAAGATTCCTACTCATTCTGCTCTCATTTTTTTGAATGGTTATTCTCCCAAAGTCTAGATTCATTTCATGTGCAATAGCGCTCCCAATCGATGAAGGGTTCATCCTAATCATTATTCACCTAAATGACTAATTTTCCCTCAAAAAGGTCATCATCCATCCATCGTTGGAAATAGTCTCTACCTAAAATAAGCAAATGCTACCCAATTACTAACATAGGAACTAAAAAATTAAAATAAAAAAGAAACAAAGTTCTACTCTCTGGTTCAAGAAGACCTTCCTTAGAAAAGAGACGGAAAGA
>JBDJHY010262947.1:0-10475 GCA_039654485.1 Withania somnifera
AAAAAGATAATAATAATAATAATAATATAATAATAATAATAATATAATAATAATAATATAATAATAATAACAATAATAATAATAGTAATAATAATAATAATAATAATAATAATAATAATAATAATAATAATAATAATAATAAAAACAGTACTACCAACAAATATCTGCATTTAAGAAAAATGAAATAAAAATGAGAAATGCAAAATATTATTTTTGGTTCATTTTCTCAGTTATTTTAAAAACATAAAACACAAATTATATCATACGAAACATGATATCTTTTATATTTTTGTAAATAAGTGGTAACAATAATAAAAATATAAAATTAAAATACTAAAAATAAAAATAAGCTAAAAACTAAAATACCTAAATTATATTAAAAATATATACGCACAAAACCGTACGAGATGCATGGGGGTCAAAAATTACATGTCTACATTTCCCCTCTTTGATTGGGAATACAAAGTATTTCTAGACAAACAAGTAGACCACAAAAATTTTTTCTGACCATTATTTAGAAAGAAATGAAAATCAAAAGGAAATGATGCGACCGAGTCCTAGTTTTGGACATCCTACTTATCCCAGAATATAAGGTCACGTGTAATTCAAGAAGAAAAATGGGTGATGGAACATACTAAGAAGGAGAATCGAGTGAGGTCCTGTCGAGGCTCCGGTCCGCAACTTCTGTCATTACATAAAAAAATGGAATTTAAAATTTCTATTGACGACCCACCTTTATAATGAGAAAATCTTATTTTTCAGTTGATGACCCACCTCGATAATTGGAAAATTTTACTTTTCAGTTGAGGCCCCACCTCAATAATGAGAAGATTTTAGTTTTTAGTTGAGGACCCTCCTCGATAATCGAAAAATATTATTTTACAATTGAGGAACCACCTTGATAATGGAAAAATATTATTTTTTAGTTGAGAACCCATCCCGATAATGGGAAATTTTATTTTTTAGTTGAGGACCCACCTCGATAAAGCGTAAATATTATTTTTTAGTTGAGGACCCACCTTAATAACGGATTTTTTTTTATTTTTTAGTTGAGGAACTTCCTCAATAATGGGAATGTTTTATTTTTCAATGTAGAACCCACCTTGATAATGGAGAAAATTATTTTTAGTTGAGGACCTACCTCTATAATGAAAAAAATTATATTTCAGTTGAGGACCCTCTTAATAATGGAGAAATTTTATTTTTTTACTTGAGGATCCACATCGATAATGGGAAAATTTTATTTTCTTAGTTGAGGAGTCAACTCGATAATAGAAAAATTTATTTTTTAGTTGAGAGCTTGCCTTGATAATGGAAAATTTTTATTTTTTAGTTGAGGACCTGCCTCGATAATGAGAAAATCTTATTTTCAGTTGAGGAACCGTCTTAATAATGGAAAAATCTTATTTTTTGATTGAGGATCTGCCTTGATAATCGAAAAAATTGATTTTTCAGTCGAGGACCCACCTCGATAATGGAAGAGATGAGAATCCACATAGATAATGGAAAAAAATAATTTTCAGTTGAGGATCCACCTTGATAATAGGAGACAGTGAGGACCCGCCTCGATAAACAAAAAATTTATTTTTCAGTTGAAGACCCACCCCGATAATGAAAAAAAACAGTTTTCAATTGATAACCCACCTTGATAATGAAAAAAATTATCTTTCAATTGAGGACCTTCTAGATAATGGAAGAAAATTATTTTTTAGTTGAGGCCCTCTTCGATAATGAGAAAAAATTTATTTTCAGTTGAGGACTCGCCTCGATAATGGGAAAATTATATTTTTCAGATGATGACCCATCTCAATAATTAAAAAAACTATTTTTAGTTGAGGACCCACATCGACAATGGAAAAATTTTATTCTTCAGTTAAGGACCCGCCTCAATAATGGAATTTTTTTATTTTTCAGGTGAGAACCCACCTCGATAATGAAAAAAAATTATTTTTCAGTCGAGGACTCACCTCGATAATGAAAAGAGTGAGGGCCTTCCTCAATAATGGAAAATTTTAATTTTCAGTTGAGGACCCATCTCGATAATGTATGTTTTATTTTTTAGTTGACAACTCGCCCCGATAATAAAGATTTTAATTTTTTTAGTTGAGGATCGGCCTCGATTGTGGGAAACTTTTATTTTTCAGTAAGGATCCACCTTGATAATGGGAGAAAGAACCCTCCTAGAGAATAGGAAAGACTTTCATTTCAAGCTCTGGAGCCCGCTTGGAAAATAGGGTGAAGATTTTCATTTCAAGTTTAGGAGTCCACCTAAAGAGCAGGGTAAGTTCTCAAGTTCATTTTCAGCAGCAGTATTAAGAGCACACCTAAAGAATAGTTTTCAAATTTTTTTCCAATTTAAGCGGCAAGAATCGATGAAGATGTCACTTGCAAGTTCAAGATGAGACTGCCTATCTTGCCATTTGAGAAGGCAAAGTATTTAAGTCAAGAATTAAGAGAAGATGCATAGATAGAATTTAATATTTGTATTTTTTTAATTTTTATAAAATTTCATTATCAAGGCAGGTCCTCAACTAGAAAAATAAAATCCCCCATTATCGGGGCGAGTCCTCAACTAAAAAATAAAAATTTTCAATTATTGATGCTGGCCCTTAACTAAAAAATAAAAAATTTTCCATTATCGAGGTGGGTACTCAAGATCCTCTATTTCAAGAGGATCCTTCTATACAAAAATTAAAATCTCATTATTCAGGAGGGTCCTACCATTAACGAAAAAAGTTTTTCCCTCTTTCAATCAAGAAAAAAATTATATGTTAAAAACTGTGTGTGGTTTGTGGCATTGGGCTTTCAATGCTGTTGCTCTAGCATTTGTGATGTTTTGCTCTATTTCAGCTTATTGGTGCAATGTATCATGTAGTTGTATTGATTAACCTAAAATTTAGCTACTCAAGTGGCTTAACCTACTGGGCTTCATTTCAAAGAGTGTCTTAGCCAAACCCTTATTATGCCTTCCTATTTTCATAAGTCATGAACCTATAAGATGACGATAATTCATTGGGTACTTTGATACATCTTGGATCACGATACTTTTATGTGCTGGTCCATTTGTCTTGCTCCATGCAGTTAAAGAAGTTGGTAGCAAGTTTTGAGGTTCTTTCTCACTTGACTGATAAGGAATCAACTGACGACACTAGAAAAATGGCGATGATCTTTATTTTGATGGAATAAGTAAGAAAATAAAAGAAATATCAAAAGAAATAAAAGGCAATAGGTGTCCCTTTCCAAGAAAAATGGAAAGGAAAACTTATCTTAATATGGTAGCCGATTCTAGTGATCATGACATGCATTTTGGATTAAGCAACCTAATCTTCCCATCAAATCTATTCATTAACTCTTGTCGACCTTTGAATTTAGGAATCGAGCCTTATGTCTGAATCCCTTACTTTAAGATAGTGTACCTCATGGAGGATTTTCACCGATGAGCCTTTCTCATTTTGAAATATCTTATCTCAATGTCGCATGATGGTTCCAGTGAGGTTTTTCAGTAATAAATCTCTCTCATTTGTATTTTTCTTGACTAATTATCTCCAAATGGTGCCTATAAGGGTTTTCACTGACAAAAATATCTTATTTTGATTTCGTTCAACTCATTATCGCCTCATAATGCCTATAAGGGTTTTCACCAATTAGACTATCTCGCTTTCATTTTTCTCAACTCACCATTGCCTCATGGTTCCCTTTAGGATTTTCACCAATAAGACTTTCATTTTATTTCTCTTATTTTCTCCCATATGTTGATAAAGACAACTAAAGTCAATGACGCAAACGTCTTATACCCATAACATGCTTGAACCTGACGTTCTCTAAAATTTGTTAGAAGGTCTTTATTTTATTTATAATGGGTATTTTGGATAAGGGTTGAAAGAAAGAGTAGCATGAAGGTTTGAAAGACAACACTTAAAAAAGGGGGTTGACACTTATAACTTTTGGAATTGACTCAATAAAAGAAAAATAACTTTTTGCACCAACTTCTTTTGAACTAGAAAATGATTGGACTATTTACTTAGTTAGACCTAATTCAACTTAGGGTTGCCTACGTATCTTGTTAAAACAAACACCAGGTCGAACGTAGTTCATGAAGCTTGTTCATTTGTTTTTGTGATTTTTATTTTCTTCTGACTTGTTTTCTTTTCTTTTCTGACTTTTTTTTAAATTTATTTTTTCCTGACTCTATTTTAATTCCAATAGAGGAATATGAAAAAAATAAACTAAGGCTCAAAGGGAATAACAAAGGATGAAAATTATTTGAATAGCAGAATAAAATGCCTTTTACCAATTCTTGAAATTTTTAGGTACAAAAAATACAAAATGAGAGTAAGAAGTGAAGCATACACAATACTTTCTCACAACATTGCCACCGATTGAACATGTATCTCACTTCATCATTCATGCTCATCTATCTGAGAGCTTCACCAGGCTATACTTTCTTCACCACAATATAATGACCCTCATGGTCATTTATGAAAAATACATGGCGTTTTTCATTCTAGAGTATTTTATTAGTTTCCCCAAGTTATTTATGACTTGTTGGGACTGGTAGTTCGGATCTCTGCCACTCGGTTAAGAAATATCTCAAATTTCTTGTTTTAGAGCTTAAAATGAAGCACTCGTCAACCAAAGTCAACTTTTCTTTAAGACGATCTCGGAATTAAATTTCAAAAATTTTGTTAGCTCTAGAATGCCATACAAAGTCGAGATTAACCTTAAGTTTGTGTTTCAGAGTTTTCGTTTGCAATTTGTGCCCATTTATGGATTTTAGTTAAGTTTAAGGCCTAAGTTGGAACTTGAGTGGTATGTTAGTTTTTGGAGTGTCGGATCGGGATTCTGACACTTCCATTAGCTCCGGAATGGTGATTTTAGGCTAGGGGAGGTGTTGGTTTGTTTCCTAGACTTGTCATTGCATTTTTGAGGTGTCGGTGGAAATTTCATGAATTTAAGCCTAAGTGTTGACTTGGTCAACATTTTCCTATAACAACCTCGGATTTCAATTTCGACTGTGCCTTTGAGTCCAGAATGTTATTTTGGTGTGCATGGATAGTTTGTTTGCATAAATTGGACTCTGAACGCAATTCGAGTAGTGATTCAGAGCAATTCTTCTCTTTTCTTTTGCTGTCAAAACCTGCAGCTGATCAAGTGAATTTCCTCTATGCGATCGCAATACAGGTCCACGTGATCACTAAGTAGTCAGTATTCCTTAAACATGATTGCAGAATCCTCTCACGCGATCTTGAAGTGTAGTGACCTTATACTTATCGCGATCGCTTTGAGCAAAAGATTCCTTATATGCGATTGCGACCTTTCTTCATACGATCGGATGCTTTGTTTAAAATAACCCACGTGATTGGAATTATCTGTGACGCGATCATGATGAAATAAACACCTCTCATTATATAAATCCCTGCATGAACCCTAAATTTTTATTTTTGAAAAAATATTACGTTTTAACCCGTTCTTGTGCGAAAAACTTCTCCCAAACATCAATTCAAAGATGAGGAAAATCCTGAAGTGTTGCCCTTCGACTTCTATGCGATTTGGGTAAGTCTCTTCTTTTTAATTCTTGAAATCCTCAGTTTCCTTCATTAATGGACCCAATTGATGAAGTTGATGAACCCATGCCATAATTCGTATATTATTGCGTAATTCTTCATTCCTTAAGTATATTTTTCTTCTAGTATCGTTAATTCATCAAATTTCCAATGTTTAATCCTATAAAGGTTGCATCTTTGTCCTCGTTATAGTCAAATCTGTTCGGGCTATTTTGGTAGCCCTTCCCGCACTCGAATTGTGCTTAATTTTGGAGCACGGGTTCCTGATAATATTGGAAACCCCCTGGAAAAGTTTATTCTCAATTTCAACGAGAGGGCCTCACAGGGCCAATTTAGGCTCGATTTTAGGCCCAGCCCAAAACTTAGCATAAATTACACCATTACAATTGTAGTGACATATGGAATATTTTTACGTAATTTTCAGAGCATTTGAAGATTATTTGATATCAGTCAAAGTAATATTCGTAAGCTTGCAGTGCTTTATCATCGGACAACAGGTAGGCTTCGTGGGGCTATCTTTAGGCTTATAGCTTTGATAATTGCACTAAATAGCATCCGTTGGTTGGTTATCTAAGTTGTTATAGTAACGTTGTGTTGTTTCTTCATCCATTCCTCGTTGATATATATATATTGGAATCCAGACATAAATGGTGCCTGTGACTTAGGAGTTGTCTAGTGATACCTGTGCAGAGCATAAGTAGTTGTTATTACATGATCATGTATATATTCTTGTTGTTATGCTATACGTCCATGATACGAGAGGTTGGTCCTTCGGCTCCGATGAGAGTGCATTGGGGCTGGGCCAGTATCACCACCCAAGTATTTTATCCGAGGATGCTAGAGGTTGATGTTCGTAATAATGGTATAAAACAATAATTTAGAATATTCTAATAATAAGAATATAAGTAATAACCTTTCAACTTTTATAGACTCAACATTGTATCGAGCACCCAGTAATTCTAGTTTACTTGTTTTACCCCAGACTTTACATCCTGGCATCGGAATCATTATTTGACTAATTAAATGTTGGGACTTGAGACCGACTTCGTTTGGCAGTGAGTACAGTTGCTGGCACTTGAGTCCATCATCGTACGATAGTGAGTACAACTTTTCGACACTCATCATATTACTGGTTGTAGAGACTTGAAGATATATGAGCTATTAAGGATATTGGTGATACAGTTATATTAAGGCATTGTACTCCATGACTTTCCAAGTACGACTTGATGATAATATTGATATGAGGCATGAGAAGCCAGACTTTGAGACCCTTGAGGCTCTGTGATTTGGGATGTGAGGTTATGATGACATAAAGATTGTATATGGTGAGCGTACCTCAATGGACCTTGCTTTCGAGCTTACATAGGACACGAAGTGGGGTGCGGGTATAAGACGGATGAGAGATATACCTGAAATATTTAGGGTAGCCTTCTATAGATTCTGCCTTTTGGACCTACGATTACCAGAGGAAAAACTTACACATGACTGGTTACTTCATGTGTTTGTATTTATTTTTCTGTACTTGTCTTCTTCGATGTACCCTGGATGAGATGTAAGGCTTATAGTGAGCGTGAATTCTGTGTTCAAATTATTTATTGTATTGTTGCTTTACTACTTTGTTACGGTAGTGTACTTCTTAGAGTTACTACTTATATGGATTATTGTGCATGGTACTCTCTTTTCAGTTTTCCATTGTACTTGAGGTTACTGGTATATCATCCATGTTCTCCTCATGTCTTCTTTTGACTCCCTATAGTTGTTTTATTATTCACATATATTTTCGCGTGGATTCCGGGTATGTTTTCCTGTATTGCCTGAGATCTTGTTATGTGATTAGCTAGCGGTACATGTTCTAATTGTTACTTGATTTTTGTTTAGGTAGCTAGCTCCCGTGGTATGGTATTTTCTTTTGTAATCCTATTTATTGTCTTTTGTTATTTATTGCTTTTATTTATTTTATGTACCCAGTAGGCCCTCAAAGACTACCGGGCACGAGTTGCTTCGGCAGCAATTTGTGATCAAGGTCGGACACATGTACCCGGATCTGTATAAGTGCAAGTCTACATTGATTTTTCAGAGATCCAGGGTGAGCTTGACGTCCATCTTTTTTTGCTTCTCTTCAGCATCATTATTTTTTTTATCTTCATGTATATTCGGAGATATAGTTGTATTAGACTTTTGATTTTCTTGTTTTGTACTTAGTGGTTTCTATTACACTAATAACTCATTTTGGCAATTATTTTTGACTCTTTATATTTCCGTTTTATTCAATATACATTATTTATTAAACTTATACTTTCCACATTTGATATAGTAGTCCTCCGCTTTGACTTCAGACTACGGGGTTGGTTCTCCTATTGGTGGTATAGTAGGCGCCCTTATGATCCGAGAAATTGATTCGTGAAAAATTGATATCAGAGCCTAGGTTCGTCGATGTCAGTGTACAAAACCAATTTCTATTAGATTCCAATGGATCGGCGCGAAGACTTCCGTTGCTTATCTTCGGGAATCTATAGTGCCTTGATGGTTTCTTGAAAGTTCTCACTCATTATCGTCATTCTTTCGCGGATGCCTCGTACACGTTCATGGGTAGTAAGAAGAATAGCCAGAGCACCTGTAGAAGGGCCTACTCCCGCCACTAATTCTGAGGTTCCATCTGTTCCTGCAATATCTATTGCAGCACCATCTGCAGCGCTTATATCAGCACATGTTCATACACCTAATGCAGCGCATTCTGCTGATATTCGTAGCATATTATGAAAGTTACTCAGTGTTTATGGAGGTCCTCCTACCGAGAGGACTCAGCCAGCAATTTCAGGATCACAGACTACAGTTGTAGTACCTACAATGCAGCTAGTTCCACCGGTTGTTCCAATAGAGATTTGTACATCTGCTCGAGTCCTTCCAGTGACAGCCGTTGCACCTACTATTGAGCAACAAGTAGCTATGACAAACTCGGAGTAGAAGATCCTAACTAGGTTTCTGAGGTTGGATCCCCCTAAATTCACTAGAGCTCCAAGGGAGGATGCCCATGAGTTCATTATTGAGTGTAAAGAGAGATTGACCAACATAGGTGTATTGTAGACCCACGGTGTAGCCTTTACCACATATCAGATGCATGCTGTGGCTAAAGGGTGGTGGAGAGCATTCGTGGTTTGTAGACCAGCAGGTTATCCCCAGTGGACTTGGGCTGAGTTTTACGAGGTTTTCATAAGGAAGTTTGTATCCAAGTCTGAGCGAGAGCGCCTGAGAGAGGATTCAGAAAACTTAAGCAGAGAGCGATGTCTATAGCTGAGTATAAGCCTCGATTTCATCAACTTTCAGTGTATGATGTCGAGTTCATGCCTACAGAGGCAGAAAGAGTTTACCGATTCGCTTTTGTTTTGAGAGATAGGCTCTGTGAGGAGGTAGTATTGTTGGTATGAGATGGTCATCCATTTCAGGCAGTGGTTGATCATGCAAAATTCTATGGAAGCCCTCTATCATGAGTTACGTTAGCACGATAAAAAGAGGCAAAGACATCAGAGAGGTTACAGTGGGTCCCTTTCTGGGCGGTGGTCAGTTTTATCGGGTATATGGCCAGCCTAGAAGGCTTTTGCTGGCGTCATTGCAGGGTTTATCTCCGTCTCTTACACAATATTCACAAGGAGATGGATTATCACAGTAGGGTAGTTAGATGGGTTCTAGTAGAGGATCCCAACAGAGTGGGCCATTTGGGCCATGTTATGAGTTTGGCCTTGTGGGCCATTATGATAGATCATGTCCTTAGAGGGGCACTATTCAGCCTGCTCCTCATTTTATACAACTAGTGAGATTAGTGCCTCCGCCGGCTAGAGGTGGTGACCAGCATGGTAGGGGTGGTGGCCGAGGTGGTAGTCATCATAGTAGTGATCGATAGTTATATTCTGTTCCTGCACACCCTGTGGTTGTAGCCTCGGTTTTTATTATTACAGGTTTTATTTTTGTGTGTTCTATACCTGTGTCAGCCTTATTTGACTGGGGATCTACTTGCTCATATGTGTCGTCTTATTTTGTACCTAGTTTGGGGTTGACCAGTGATATGTTGTCTATATCTATGCGTGTTGCTACCCCTGTAGAGGATTCTTTAGTAATGGATCGGGTGATCCGAGCGTGTATGATTTCTATTAGCAGGCTAGACACTTGGGCTAACTTAATACTGGTTAGACATGGTTGAGTTTGATATTATTTTGGGTATGGATTAGTTGTCACCTAATCACACAATTTTGGATTGTTATGCTAAGACCATTAGCTTAGCAGTATCTGGTTCCTCTTATTTCAGCAATCGTACTCCATTCCAATCAGTTTTTTAGCAGAAACTTCCTCCCAAATAGCATTTCAAGGGCAATAAAAATCCTAAATCATTGTTCTCGATTCTTCCACGTCTTGGGTAGGTTTTCTTCTATTTTTACCCTTTAAATTCATAGCTTCCCCTATTAATGGCTCCAAGACTTGAAATTGATAAAATCATGCCCTAATTTATATATTTTACTGTAATCCTTCATTAGTTGAGTATACATTAGTCCTAGTATCATTATACACTAAAATTCCTACGTTAAATCCATAAAGATTAAATCTTTGACCCCGTTAGGGTCAAATCTTTCCGAGATATTTTGAAGCCCTTCCCATACTCGAATTGTGCTCAATTTTGGAGCACGAGTTTTTGGTAACGTTGGAAACTCCGTAGTAAAATTTATTTTCAGTTTTCGCGAGCGGGCCCTCAAGCTTGTTTTAGACCCAATGTAAAAATTAGTATAAATTATATCGTTAGACTCGTATTAACATATAAAATACATTGGCATAAGTTTCAGATCATTCGGAGACCATTTGACGACAGTAAGAGTAAGATTCGTGACTTACAGCGCTTTATCGTCGGATGACAAGTAGGCTCCA
>JBDJHY010262968.1:0-19961 GCA_039654485.1 Withania somnifera
TTGAAATAATAGTAGTAATTAGAATCCTTGGGTTGGGAATTTATAGGATTGGTACCCTTGACCCTGTCCACTTCTTTAGCTCGGTTCTTGATTTTCATTTCGATATTATATTTTGATTACAGATTCTTTTGTGATTCTGAGTGGTCCTTATTGAATTTAGAACACATATTAGGTGATTATTGGGAATATTTGTGAGTCCTAACTTGGATGACTATTTATTATGTGTCATAGTTATTCTGAGCCTGTGCAAGGCCGGCAGGACTATCTGTGATCTACTGATTGTGATTGTGCATGTCATTATCATGAAATGTGGATTTTTATGGATTGATTTCTAATATTGTATGTCCAAGGAACCAATATCATTGATTTTGAAACCTTGAATGGCCTTGAGAGATTTTTTTTGAATATTGATGACTTGTACTACTATGAGATTTTGATAATGAAAGTTGATCACAAATATTTTGATACTATTGGCTATACTAATATAAAATTGATTTATAAAATATATTATTTATCTTAAAAGGGATGTTGCATGGTTTTCTTAAATTGTCTTAGTCCTGATTGTCGATTGGGCGCCCGGTACATATAGTTTTCTAATTTGTTTTAGTCAAGGACTAAGACTTGGAACTAAGTACTAAGACCTTGCTAGCACTTATGGTTTCAGTCCGATGCCGAATGATGAGTATTATCCATTACTTGATTTTAGTCCCAGGCACAAATATTGAGCTTTCGATTGGTTTTAGACCCGGTGATGCATAGGCATATGCATTGAAAACCGATATATGACAATTATAATATTTTGATTAAAAGATTATAATATAGTATGTGGGTACTCCCTCCATTGGCCTTATCAATTTGGACTGCAATCGCCGGACAGGTAACATGTCGATGACTCCTATAAGTCCCGCCTTCATAAGTTGTAGATCCAAAAGGGGGTTCATTCAGTATTGAGACACATTGTACAATTACATCATGTTTGTGTTAGTTTCCACACTTGTTTTCTTGGTTGTACCTTCTGGTAGTATGGGAAGCCAGCAGGTAAGCTTTACTTGTTTGTACCTTTTGGTAGTATGGGATGCCAGCTGGTTTTATTAGTAATTATTAATTGTTATTTCTTATACTAGTAACTCATGATTATTATTTGGTAGTTATTTTAGACCGACCTTTCTTACTGAGCTCTATTTATGTGTGGGTTCCATTTGATTATTCCATATACCTTCGTTTTTTATTGAGGTTTCGGTGCACCACCCTTATTTATTCTCTTTAGTTGATTATTTGTTGCAAAGACTTAGTTATGCCTTCACCTCTTTATCTAAGTTCTTCTATGGAAGTTTTCAGCTAACTCACTATTTGCTTCTTCGTGGTTTCCATCTATCTATAGCTAGCCTCACTTGTTTATATTTATATTTCCTAACTTCTATGATTTATGTGTTCTTAATCTATTATTTACTACTTTTATTTCTTATTTATGCCAAGTGTGCTGATGATGCCTACTAGTTACCCGATTGCTTTGGCCGATTGGTACACATATTACACTCTGTATCTTCCTGGTACAGATTTGAGTATGAGTGAACAATGTGATTCCTGAGGTTCGTGCTACTATTTAGATTCTAAGGTAGAGAGTGATCTTTTGCATTAATGATATCACTTTATCTTTTCCTTTACACTGTTACAACTTATTTTTATATTTCAAAAATAGATAATGTGTTTATATCTGACTTTGTATTTACTCTTTAGAGGCTCTTGTACTAGTATACCAGGTTTTGGGAATTTCTATTATTGTACTAGACTTTTGCATGTTCTTTCCTTTCTTATACAATTATCTTCCGCTTTTAGTTATTACTTTTATCTTCTATACTTGTTGGGTGGTTCTCTTACGGTGGGATGTAGGTGCCTACATAACCTGAGAAAATCAGGTCGTGATAGTTGGGTCTACCATTATCTCATCCTTAAATACCACATGTCTTAGGAATGCTACAAACTTAAGCCAAAACTCACACGTTGAGAATTGGGAATAAAGTCGCAGATCTCTCAAAGTCTAGAGAAAAATCCTCAAATTCTGGCCATGATCTTCCCTACTCCATGAGTATACCAAGATGTCATTGATGAACACTATCACAAATGAATCCAAACATGGCCTGAACACCATGGTTATTAAATTCATTGATATGCAACATTGGATACTTATTCTTATAGTCACCTTATTCAACTGCTGGTAATGAATACACATCCACATCAAACCATCCTTCTTCTTAACAAAGAAAATCAAAGAACCCTACAGTGACACAGTCGGCCTGATAAAACCCTTACCCACAGATGATGAAGTTGAATTATAAGCTTCCTCAACTCGGCTAAGGCATACAACAAGGAGAAATGGGAATGAGCTTGGTGCCCCACTCTAACTCAATAGAAAAATCTATATCATGCTTTTGGAGGGCCAAGTAGGCTATTCAGGAAGACATCTACAAAATCATGGGCTACAAGAATCATATTAGGGGAGGGATTGTCAACACTCACATCACAAACATAGACCAGAAAAGACAAGCACCCCTGTAAAATTAACCTCTTAGCCTGATTACAGGAGATGATCCCAGATGATGCATGACTTATAGAATTCTTCCATACAACTGGGGATACGCTAGAAACAACTAAGATAATGGTCTTGACATAAGAATGAAAAAGTACCTAATGAGGGGATAACCTGTCCATGCCTAAAATCATATAAAAATTAACCATATTTAACACAATCATGACAACCCAAGTATCATACTCCCCAAAAGTCACCATACAAGATATATAGACATGATCTACTACTAAAACATCACCTACAGGGGTAGAAGTAAATAATGGAATAGGAATCGGCTCACTAGAAAACATTATAGAAAGGAGCAATATAAACAGATACATAACAACACGTAGAACCAGGATCAAATAAAGCCAAATATGGCTAGATAAAAATTGAGATAGTACTTATGATCACGGCATCTGAGGAATTTGCCTCTGGCCTATTGATCATTGCATAAAACTGATGATCCACAATTTGACTGACGACACCCTGTAATGACCGTGAAGGTTATTTTTTGCATTTTTAATAAAATTACCATTTTATCCTTTTCAAGACTTGCCTTGAGTATACTTGTTTAATTATATGGGGTTGGATTTGAAATTACAGCTAAAAGTTGCAAACTTTGAGAATTTTTAGTTTCTGGAAGCTATTAAGTTGAAATAATTTACTTTAGTCAACATTTAGAGTTTCGAGTCTCGAAATGGAATTCCATCAGTTCTATCAGCTCTATAATGTGGAAGTGGGTCTAGGAGAACCTTCGTTTTTATTTTTAGCTTTTCGTGTTGGTTTTAGCTCATTTGATGGGATAAAGTTAAGTTTTAAGGACAAAAATTGACTTTCTTCAACATTTGATGATTAGGTGCTCACATTTGAGATTTGTCAATTTTGTTGGATCCGGAAGGTCAATTTTGGTCTAGCAGAAGGTTTGGACAATGTTCCATTGGTTATGTGTGCGTTTTGATAGTTTAGAATAAAGTTTATGTTTTACTGATCATGGAGAATATAATTCCTATTTTGATGACTCCAATGGGTCCGAAATATCATTTATACTCAAAATTCATAAATGCTTTGTGTTCATGGGGTCCCAAGTGAGTTTCAGAAGCTCAATTGAATGTTAGATCCAAAATTGACTTTTGAGGCATACACTGTACATGAGACAAAGGCTCATACATAGGCTTGTATGGAGCTCACAATGACTAGGCCTCTCCTGCCACATCTCTCATAGACCTCACGATCCAAATAGTGGGTCGTGAGGCCCAGACTTAACCAAAATCCAGACTTCTCTAGATTTTTTTTTAATAAGCTATTATATAAGATTTGCATGATATTTCACCTTATTTTCATGCTCAAAACCCTTTTTTAAATACCTTAGAAGATATTTTTATCTTTAGGAAGATTCAAGGGATAAAGTTTCAAGGATTCAAGACCCTTGGTAAGATTTTCATCCAAAATACTCATTATTCATGGTATTTTAAACATGGGTTCATCCATATTTCTTATAATTTGCAAGATTCACTATGAGGATTTATAACCCATACTTTTATGAATAAATTGATATTTTGACTATCAAATTGAACCCAGTTTTTAAATAAAATATTATATTTGAGATCACAAGATAATGGTGACTTGGAGTGATGAAATCTTCCTAATTTTAAACTAAATTTTTGGTACATTTTGGGTAAATTTTTGCCTAGATTAAATTATTTCACTATGAGTATGATTTTTATAGTTTATTATGGGAAATTCATTATTTAATAGACTTTGAGGATTCACAATCTTAGCGCAAGGAGAAGGCAATGATTTGATTGGACTTTCTTCGTTTAAGGCAAGTGGAGGCTTGAATTTGCTACAAAGAATCATAGGTTAACCGTATGTGTTAGTAACTTGTAATTAGGATTAATGGGAATTATTTGAGGGTGTCCGTGTGGGTGAAATGATGAATATTCACCCAGATAGTAGAGTCAATCATGCGGGGCTAAAATAAAAGAACAAAATAATGCAAATGACTCGATTTACTTATCCTTTATCGAGTTTAGTGATTCCTTAATCCTTGTGATATTGGATGGAGTTTTGTAAATTTACGTGATATTAATTGATGATTACGCTCATGTGGGCCTTACTTTCATGTTTAATACTATAATTTTACTTCGGCCATGTGGGGGCTTGATGACTTATTCACTTTTTTTTATGTCATATTCCTCTTTAATTTTGATATTCGTATTATTTTTGGATCTTGGAAATTAATCTCAGATGTATGTAAGTGTTGATGATACGCATGTCACTTGGTTTTACCAACCAAGAGTTAAGGTGACGAGATTTCCCATTGATTAGGTGACTATATGCATAGTACCTAGTATTACCAACCAAGGGTTGAGGTGAAGGGATAGCCCAATATTTCTAGAAAATGATGAGGTGAAAGAATTTCCTAATATTTCTAGGTGAGTCTGAGATGACAGGTTGTACATGGCTTAGCTATCCCCTATAGGTCCTGATCGTACCATTATAAGTGGCGAGCGTGTACGGTGAGTGGATTACTTATCATGTGGCACTGATATTGCACAATGTTGAAATGGTAAGAGACTTCTGATTGTCATAAATGAATGATAAAGGTTATGATTGAACGATGATGATCTGAGATAGGTTAAATTGTAATGATGAGTTGTTTGTGGTTAATTTGTTTTTTCTTTCAAAACCGTTCCTACAAGTCTATTTCTCGGTATTTTTTGATGTACCCTTCCTATCATGGGTACACTTGTATATTGGGAACTTACATGGGTGTAAAGGACTCATTTTTTGAGGTAGCAGATAACAAGTGGTATCTTCCCATGAGTCATAACTTAACTCAAGAAGGAGGACCTGCACTTAGATAGACCGATGATGGTTATTTCATGATAATGGATTAGTTTGTTAGATTATTCTTGTAACTTTTCCTACCTATTTAGAACTGTTCCCACAAGTCCATTCCTCATCAGCATTAGACGTACTCTTCTTATCGCAGACGGACTTATGTTGTGGAGACTGACTGGAGCGCCAAAGAATGGTACAAATTGGTTATATTTGATGATATTTATTGGTTAGAATATTGTGATTTAATGATATGATTTTGTATTGCTTATGAGATACGACATTGATGTTGGTCTAGTCATTTTAGAATCTACTCCATAAATCTATTTCTCAACAGCATTGGGTGTACCTTTCCTATCATGGATGCACTGTGTGTTAGGGACTAGCATGAATATAGATTTGAGTAGATATTCCCTTACCTTATATAATTCCCTTTAGAATCTTATCCATAAGTCTATTCTTCAGTTATGTCGGATGTACCATTTCTTCGGCGGGTGGACTCGTATATTCACGACTAAGATGAGTGATGATAGTCTCTCTTTGTGAGACTATTGTACAGCTAGCAGGAATTTCCCATGATCGGTAGGTTGACAAGCCTACACTTGAGATAGACCAAGGGTGAGTTTTAGATTGTGTGACTTACGGATTTCAAATATGTTGTTGATATTATTACCTACTTGTTGAGATTCTTGTTGAGGAGGTATTGATAATCCATTACGATGATAGCCCATGGGACTTGGTATTGATACTTCATTGTATATTTTTAGAGCATTATTACTGTTAGTTCTGTTATTAGTTAGTTTATTATTATTTTCTATCCTTACCCTGTACCTGTCATATAAACTTTAGGTATGATATTTTTTATAGCTTGGTGTTATACTAGATTATGGTCAGGTTGACAGGGTAATGGTGCTCATCACCGCTTGATTTTAGGGCCAGTCAGGGATACTTGCTAAGTACCCATTTTTTACTTTTGGTACTCACTCTCTTTCTTTTATACACTTGTGTAGGTTCTGAGCCTAGGGTAACTTGATTTTTCTTTTCTAGATCACAGTTTGAGTCTGATATTAAAGAGTTTTAGAGGTATCTGCTAGTATCCTGGCATGCATCGTGGACTTCTCTTATATTATGTCGTTAATTTTATTTTATTAAGATTTGGAGATACTGAAACCATTGTTATATCGAACTTGTATTTATATATTTAGTGGCTTGTACAGACTCCAGGGTTTGGGAGGATTATTAGTTGGATTTGGTTTTATACCTTCTTTTCTTCTCACTAATTTATTATTTTTTGCATTTACCCTTAATGATGTGATTAGATTTACTTGTTTAGGTGGGATTAGGACATGTGTCATCACAACCGAGTTTTGGTTCGTGACATGTTAGTAGTGGAGCACTAAGTTTATAGGGTTGAATGTGTACAAAAAAAAGTTGAGTAGAGTCTTGTGGATGGATGTAAGGACATCTGTTGCCTATCTTTGAGAGGATACAAAGCTTTTATGAATTAATTCCTTCATTCTTTCACTCTTATCTGGAACTTTGTTCATTTAAGTATTCATACATGGTTTATTTTGTAAACATATTGCTAGGACTAGGTCGCGGCGAGGCATGAGGTCGCTGAGGAGACACTGACTAGGGGTCGAGGATATGACAAAGGACTGGGAAAAGTCAGAGCCTAAGGTGCCGCTCCTATGAGGGGACATTCTAGGGCAGCATCCCCTAAGCTTGAGATTTAGGAGGCCGGTGGATAGACAGCCCCAAATACTATTGCCTCTCTATTGCTTTAAGAGACCTTCCTTGGAGTATTAGGTGTTTACTTCAAGAGACCTTCCTTGGAGTATTAGGTGTGTTTGAGATGTTAGCTCATGGTGGGGGTTGCAACTGAAAAACCCTGAGGTTTCAAGATGGTTTAGGGTCTCCGACCTTGGATCAGCACCAACAAGTTCCTATTATACATGATCAGTCAGGACATCCACCCATAGTTTATAGAGATAAATGGGTACAATTACTAGGTGTTAGGGCCCTGATTGTTCTTAGAGAGGCTATGTCAGATGAAGAATAACATAGTTATAAGAAGTTCAGGAAGATACATCCCTCGATATTTTAAAGTGGATGAGGTTTGGAGCTTTGGGTTACTTGTAGAGAGTGTGAGGTTGGCAAAATCACAGGATCCTTTATATAACTTTGAAGCGCATGGGAAAGCCCAACAATAGTGGTGGTCCTATGTAAAATATGTACTTGGTCTTATCCAGTTACTTGTGATGATTTACATAGGCATTTTATGATAGATACATTCTTTGAAGCGTTAGAGAGGAGTATAAGTGCTAATTTGAGAGTCTGACTCAGGGTGACATGGTTGTAACAAAGTATGAGACTCAGTTTTGTGATTTATCTAGATATTTTCATTCACTTCTCACTTATCTGATAGAGTGGATTCATTAATTTGTTCATGGCTTGACATATAAAGTTCGTACGGTAGTGTTCATATTTGACCATTACAGGTCATCTTTTGTAGAGATAGTTGGCGCAACCAAGGATGTAGAATCTATAGAGAGAGAGAGAGGAGTTTAGGGATAGGAAAGATATGATGTCCCATACTTTAATCTATTTCTCGAGTATATCATCCATGAATAGAGGTTTTTTAAGAAGATGAGGAGTTATCGCCCACCTCACGGTACTGCATTTCAGGTAGTTATGCAAACCTTGGAGATGGGATATTTCGATTGTGGGTATTCTAGTTTAGGTTAACCTTCTCAGGGTTTTCAATGGAGGCAATCAGGCTGTGGTGACCATTCAAGTTCCTTTTGTTCATCTCAGAAGGTTACAACCTCGATATCTTCTTATAATTATCGAGATGTGAGTCATCTGATAAGAGATTGTCCTTATTTTAGTTGTGGTCCCCAGTCTATTTGGCAATCACTAGCTATAGCACTAGCACCTCTATCTAGAAATCGAGGTAAAGCATAGGTAGGTAGAGGTGGTCGAGCTCTTGATGGAGATTATAATGGGGCCATAGTGACTTGGAGATATGGTCAAGGTAGTGCCGCATTTGGTAGCGGTAGCGAACATTACTATGCTTTCCCTAATAGACCTAAGGCAGAAGCCTTAAATGCAGTCATTACATGTATTGTTTCGGTGCTCCACCAACCTGCTTTAGCATTATTTAATCCTGGATCTACATATTTCTATGTGTCAACATATTTTGTTGTTGAATTTGATATTATGAGTGATTCTCTACTAGTTTTTGTACATGTTTCTACACTCATTAGAAGAGTCTTTAGTGGTGCATTGGGTGTACTGGTCCTGTTTTGTTTCTTTGGTGGGCTATTACACTTTGGTAGACTTGATTATTCTCGACATGGTAGATTTATACATTATTTTAGGTGTGTATTGCCTTTCTCTGCATCATACTGTCTTGGATTGTTATGTCAATATGCTTGGTGTTTCGAATATTAATTAGAAGGGCTCTAGTGGTCTTATCCTAGTAGAGTGATCTCTATCCTTCATTCCCAAAGGTTGATTGATAGGGGTTGCATTTTTAATTTGGCCTTCATCTGGGCTACCAATGCTGATACGCGTTTATAAGATTTTGTATCGGTCAGTTGTGAGCTTCCGTGATGTCTTCCTATAGATCTTCTAGGTGTTCCCCCTGATCAAGACATTGATTTTCAAGTAATTTAGAATGGGGCACTAAGTCCATTTCCATTCCTCTATATCATATGGATCCATCTAAGTTAAAGGAATTGAAGGAGAAACTTCAGTATTTTCTTGATAAGGACTTCATTAGATCGAGTGTCTCACCACTCCTAGTAGTAACAGCTAAGTAGTGGCTATAATTCCTAGGGGTTGGGAATAGTATATATCACTAGGTAAGGCACCCTTATGTCTTTGATTTGAAGTTGCTGAAATCTGACTAATCTAAGTAGCAACCTGTCTCATCACAGTTGAATAAGAATCAACCAATTGCGTCATATTAGCTATTTCACCTTGCATCTCATAAATTCCCTTATCAGAAGACTCTACACGCTTTAACACTTATTAATAATCTTCTCCATTATAGAGGATTTTCCTAGACCACGATCTCTGTCATTTAGGGTCACATATAAGCCACAGTCTTTTCAACTAGTCATATTTTTTATAGTCATCCTTATGATTAGTTGTCCTTACAGTAGTCACCCTTTCCATCTCTCTTTGTATAAGAGTTTTGACCTTAATTACTATTACCTTGGAAACTCCCAACTAGTTTAAAGAATTTGCTTCCTCTATTGTATTAGTATAGTACTCCTTACGAGTAAAAGCTTTCCCTTTTAAAGATACAACAATCACATTTGATGATATAGTTTAGTAAGAACATCAAGTTGCGTCCTTATATGGGCTAATTTTAGATCATGCTTCTCCTCTTTCCTACGCTGCTCGACAGACATACCTATAGCTTGGAAATTACTTACAACTTCAAAATCCCTCATGTGTCTTTCCCTATTAGTTTTAGTCACGTTACCCAATTTCTCCGCTACTTCAGCATAAGTTCATGAAATAAAAGATCCTCCTATCACAATGTAAACAATAGGCTTGGTTGCTAAATTTAGTGATATGTAAAACACCTCTTTCAAATAATCTTCCCTAAGTCTACGATTAGGGCAGTTTTTCAACTTCCTATTGAATCACAACCAAGTCTCATACAAGGATTTACCATTTAGTTGACTGAAGTCATTGATTTTATCACTACGATTTAGAATATTTGATAGTGGAAATAAATTTTCAAGGAGGGTAGTATTAATATCTCTCCAGTTAGTAATTAAATCATCTAGAAGCTCATTCAACCATAATGTAGCTTTCCCAGATAGTGTAAATAGGAACAACCTCAACTACATAACACTTTGACTCACTCCTGGGATCTCATATGACTTGTATATTTCCCCTAATTTCATCAAACGATGTTTGGATCATCTCTTATTGCCCCCTAAACAACCATTTCAAGTTCAATAACTGGATCAAAGTCCTGATGATGTTAAACTTTGCCGTTGGAGCTAACAATAGTAAGAAAATAGCTCAAGTTGCTCCAAATCCATCCTGATTTCCATCATCATCATCATCAACTTTCTCAAGCTTCAGCTTTAGCCCTGGTTTGGGCTTTAGTTGCATTCCAGGCTTGAGCTTCAGCTTATTGTTGTACATCAATTCATCTAAGTGTCCGTTCAAGTTTCAGGTTGTAATGAAATAATGGTTTACCCAAAATTTAGGTATTTATGATGCACTAACCTGAACCCTATAGAAAATTTAAAAAAAAAAGAAAAGTAAAATTCGGAATTATGATTACAAACAAAAATACATACTAATAAACTATTCTTAAGCCATATTTTCTAGCAATGACACAAAATTTAATGTGTCCAAACTTCACCTCACTTAAGAAGTATAAAAAAAGTCTTAGTTTAAATTTAGAACCTAACAAGGTTGAGGTCAAACCAAAGGGAATATGGTAGAAACAAATCTACAAGTGATTTAACTCAAATGTAGTCAATATCTCCATGAGGGAAATTTTGCATAAAATAAAATATTTTTAATTTATTTAAAGTGATAGTAACAGTAAACAGGCTTAAAGTATTTTAGAGTTTTTATCAATGGATGAAAAGCACTAGAATTGTGTTTTTCATGACTTCATAACTCTGTAAATACTGCGTACTAGTAGACTATCCCAATGTGCTAAATGTAAAATCTAATAAGTTAGGTTCACCTAAAAGCCTCCTGAATCTATTAGTTCAATTTCACTCATCACCTCTCGGTCTCAGAGTGTATTCTTGACTAGTTGTTGTTTTTACCTCAAATTAATTATCCCCTCTCATCTCAAGTTATTAGACGAAGGTTGATTATTTTAAATCTATGTTGTTATCTTTTTTCCTAATCTCTACCTCTTTCCCGAGTAACTATAAAATTCAAGAAAGTTTTAACGCCTGCAGTCGCTAAAAAGCGATAAAAGAAAAGAAATAACAATACATGCATGCACTCAGATTTAGATTTAATAAGTACTTGACCTACTTCGTTAATCCATCATAGTTCCCACAACTCTAGTTGCAGCGTTTAGCTACTTATGCTTGTAGTGACAAAATTCTTATTCGATAAAGAATTTATAAGAAAATATTTACAAGAATCTAGCAACTAATTAGAAGAATGGTCAATGAACAATGGATGTACAGTGAATTGAATTATGAAATTGATATAAAAAATATATGTGTGTATGCTCAAAGCATGTCTAAACAATTACCCAAAATGTGTAACAATTGTGTAAACTCTAAATAAAAATCTATGTAAAGAATTTATAAATATTGGTAAACAAATACCATAAAAATTGGGAAAGTAATATTGCCAGGAAATAGTATGACCCATACATTCAACATCACGGGTCATGGTCTTGAATCCTAGGTATTCTGGTCTACATCTAAATAAGTCACTTGTTGGTCCATCAGCACGAGTAATAGTATGAATCGTACTATTGATTCTAAGAACCCTAGAATCCATCATATGTCAGCACTCTAATTTTTCTCTTTTTAGTTCAACTCTACTACCCAATGGTACGATCTGTGAAATCAATACCACGGGTCCATAATATCAATGGTACTATAAAGCTCCAATTTTACATGGTTGTTGTACTCATACCATAGACATAGAGTACAAACCGTACTATTAACATCATGAGTCGAAGAACCTTCTATGATCTTGATACCAAATTTTCACAGGTTTTGTCTTTATACCATGATCATGCAGTACAATCCGCGGTCTTGACTTCAAGACCCGTACTATCTCTCCTGGGATCAAAATCAATGAATTTTCTAGTTTTTTTATCCTATTGCCTTCAAACATTATTTACATGAATAACACATAAAAACCACATCATATCCAAAACAATATACTTAAGATCATATAAAAATCCTTACTTTTAGCATCGGAAGTGACATAAACCCATGACACATAACCTTACCACCTAGTTTGTAAGTTGTCCATCCCATCTTCCATGTTTTTATGTTACAAAAGTATGTCCCCCATGACTCTCATGTGATTCAACTAGATTTAACGACTTTGGCTCCGAATTTGAACTTCGAGGAGGAGCCCATGTCTATTTTGGATAGACAGGCCCAAAACCTTAGCACTAAAAGATTTCCTTTGTAAAGGTTCAGTGGAAGAACCATCAGGTTGAGAAGGCTACTTAGGAGATTGATTTTGGTATGCATAGTATATATCCCTAGATTTTACTACAGGTAGACGCTCCTTCTTTATATTCAAGGATGAACATGGTCTTTAGTGGTGGATGATGTAATAAGCCTCGTGGTTATTTTAGACTTCTCTTGTGAAATATCCTTTTTACTCCCTCCCACTAGCTCCAGAAGGTAGTTCTTGGTATGGCATGGCCTTTTGTTTTGATTTCATAGTCTTTATTGTAAATTATGTGATTAGACATGATGAGTTGTAAAATTAAGATTTTTATTGGTCTTAATCAAATATTGGATTAAGGATACCTCAAATCTATATTTTGATATCTTCGTTCAGTTCAAAATATCGAATTTAGGAGGGTTACATATATGAGTTGTGTTCATGGGGTTTCGAATAAATCCCAAGGGTTTTTTCGAAGTTATTTTGATTTTGATTTAGTTTTTACTATTATTTCTATTAGGTGTTCATGGGAGGTTTTCCACGATTCATGGGTTGGTTCCACAGGTTGTAGAGCTTCTCATGGTTCCATCTCAAGTCATTATCATTACTCGTAAGAGTGATTCCCGAGTCGTGGGACAATTCATGGGATATTATCAGGATATTTTGTGAAGTATTTAATGAAGGTTATTTCAATAATTTTTAACCTTTAAAGATGTTTTATAAGCTTTTAAGACTCTTTTTCTTCTATTTTTTGAAACCTAACTTTGAAGAAAATCGATTTAGGAAATTTCTAAGCTTCTTTTGGAAAGTTCAACAAGGTTTACAAGAATTATTCAATTGTGTAAGATTCTAAATCAATTTCTTGCTATTTTTCAGCTAACAAACTAGATTTATTCATTATTTATTGGATTTATCAAAGCCCCAAATTGAAGATCTTTTACTTAAACTTAATTTTGATAAACTGGAGTTTTGAACATTGAACTAAATTCAATTTTTGATGAAATTTTACATTTTAGTCACCCAAAGTATGGGTATTATGATTTTTTTAAAATTCAATTTTGACCTGTGATTTTGGATTTGACTTTTTAGTTGATTTTTTTACTCGATTTTAAAATATAGCAATATGAATGTCATTGTTCTTGTTTTCTTATAGGTAAATCATATTGAGCAGATTTTTCTATTTTAGATGCTCTACGAAAGGGAAAGCCTAAAGTTTGACCTGATTGAGTTTGATTTAGGCCAAGTTGAGATTCTTTAAATCTTTTACAAGGTATTTAGGTGTTATGTGCTAGTTTTGTATAACTGGGAGTAATGTAGATTATTGGGAGTATATGTGTGAGTGAGATGACGAGTAATCACCCGAATACTAGAGTCAAGCATGGTGGGTTTAATATAAAGGAATAATATGTGTTGAAAATTTCTAATTATTGATTATTATTGAATTAAAACCTATGTATTCGTTGAAATGCCCGTGTGTGGGGCTTGGGTGTTTGAGTTGACACTTGACATGATATATGCCCACATGTGGGATTTGGTGTATTGAGTTGATACTTTACTTGATACTATACACGTGTGGTGTTCTATTTAATTTTGGAAATTAATATAATTGTGTTTTCCCGTCTATGGGCCTTATTGATTTATTTGGATTATTTTGTCATGTTTCATATTGCATATAAAATTATTTATTTGTTATTGGATTCTGGGTCACTGATATAAGAATATGACTCTTGAAATAGTAATGAAAATGATATGAAAAAAAACAAAGAGAATATGATATGATAAAACCCGATGAGAAATGATTCTGAGTATGATGTATGATATAATAATATCCGATGAAAAATAATGTCGGACATATGATTATTTGGAGGGTTGGGTACCACACTAGTAAGGATACATGACTTAGCAAGCCCCTTTGAGTCCTAATTGCCTGGGTATTGAAAGAAGGTATGTATCATAGGAAAACATACATCGTCATATTTGACATTGCATTAAATTGCACACTTGTGAATTTGGTGCATGTGGTTGGCTTATTTACTTCATCTATTTTATCATACTTGTTGAATTTTGAATTACCTTAGCTTATCAAATTGTATTATTTATGAGAAATGACATGTCTTAGTAGTATAATTTAACTTGGTAATATTGTTGTTCTTGATTATATGAGATTATTTGGTGAGTTCTTCCCTCCCAGTATTTGTGTATTTGTAATATTATGTTGTGTACGTTGTCTTCTCGCAGGTTGTATTATTGGGGGATGGTTGGTTGTAGGTGGTTCTCGTCATCACTTTATTTTAGGGTCAACCAAGGATATTTGTACAGTACTGTTGTTTTGTATCACACTTGTTCTTCTCTACTTTTTATAAAGGTTTGAAGTCCAAAAGTTCCTAATTTTTTTATTTCCAGTTGAGTGGAATGACTCATTTCCTTTTGTCGATGTCAAAGACTCTTTATTTTTTATCTTGTTTTTACTTGGTTTAGATATAATTTGGGACGATTTTCCTTGTATCGATTTTTAGAGGCTTATACACACTATGACAACCTAGTTTTGTGTATTTTGTTATGTATTTCCGTAACCTTCTATCTTCTTGCTAATTATCTTTATATTTTTTATTTAATTATTGTTGTGGTTTGGTTTGTCTATCAAGGTGGGTGAGATAGGCGTCATCACGGTCAAAAATTTGATCATGAAAAATAGAGTATACGAAGATCTTAACCTTACCTTGGATGTAGAGAGATTATTTTCAATAACCGCTTATCTCAAGAAAATAATAGTTCAAAATAATATAGAAAAAGAACAATGAAAAATTAAAAAGCCATTAAAAATATCATAAAGTATCATCCTGTAAAAATAATCATAACAAAATAATATGATAATTGAAATACATAAAATAATAAATAATAACAAAATTTAAAGTACAAAAAACTGCAAGAGTAATGTTATGACTAATTGTAAAGAATGATAAGCCAACAATACTTATCTATCTATCTAACTCACTAATTCGATCCTCCATAACCTCATATCTAAGGTCATATCCCTGGTAGGCTAAAGTTGTGTCATATCATGTTTAATCACTTCTACTCAATACTTCTTCAGTGGACTTCACCTCTCTTAAAATAATCTATAATCAACATTTCACTCCTCGCATTAGGGTATTCGTGCATCTCCTTTGAACTTTCTTGAACCATCTTAACCTTACTCTTCTTAAATCTCTTCTCTGTTAAGACTTCTCCTATCTTGTTCAAGATATTTGCATCCTTAATCTTAACTCTCCGAGTATGCTCCCATATCCATCTCAACATCCCCAACTCCATAACTTTCAATGCCAGAACATGAGAATTATTGACTTTACTCCATATAACATAGTTAGTCTAATTTTTTATTTTGTAAAACTTTCCTTTAAATTTTGTAACTCCAAACATCAATAAGATAAAATTTATTAGTATAAGAAAAGTAGGTAAGGCTAGGCGCCTGAATGGGACATCCCGGTACTGTCCGATATATATCCGGGATGGAATGGGTGGTATATAATTGGTACATAAAATGGGACGGGATCGGAATTTTTTACCAGTTATTTTGGTCGGTTCATCTCGATCCAATCCAAAATTAAAGAAAAACTGATAAAAGCCTAAACGATTACATAGCGGTTTGGGACCCCACACCCTAAGCCCCTAAGTTTCTATAAGTACCCCTTCCCCTTCACATCTTTTTTCATATTCTTCCAATCTCTCTTTCAAGATCTCTAATCTCTCATTTTTTTCTCAATTTTCAACTCTCAACTCTCTAATAATCTAAGTATTATTATTTATAATTGAAGATTTGAAGCCTAATTTGATAGATTTTGGAGGAACAATCTTCTTTAACTTTAGACATTAATTTTTTATTTTCAGTTTGTTACTTCTATTTTTACACAGACGTTTGGTACATTCGTTCCACTCTCCAATTTTATAATTTATTTTTATATTTATTATTTTTTATGTTTTATTTAAATTTGCAAATTTCAAGTTTATTTTATTATATTATGGCTTCATCTAAAAAGCTTTATAAAGAAATAAAGTTTTCCAAAAAAATTGATTAATACATTTAAAGATTCTAGTTCTTCTCAACCTCAAATTTTTTTATTTAGACAAAATATTAATGACTTTACCTATGTGAATGGAATTGATTTTTTCCCTCACCAAAATAAACTCATAGAAATTAATATTGAATTTCTATTCCTCATGAAGCTTATGAAAGAATTATAATAATTATAAAGAGGATTTAGATGAAGAAGTAGAAATAGACATAGATATAGACATAGACATAGACATAGAAGAAAACACTGACTATTCTCAACCCTGCTAGTACTGAAGCACCAACTCAGGAAGGCCTCGAGATTGGAGCTAGTCCTCCCCTTGTTGCTCTAAGAAGGGGTATGACTCCTGTACAACGTCCTTGAAAATCATCTGTCTAGCATTTTTATTTTTTGAATGAGGAAAAATCTGTTACTACGTTTTGTCTTTGTAAACATACATTGGGTATATAAATCTAGCAAGAGTGGAGGTTCGAGGGGGGGAGTGATTAGACCTTTTAATGAAAAATATAAATTATAATGGTTGGTATATTTAACATTTATTGATCCTACTTATTCTAGTAGTGGTACTCAACCATCGGTTAGAGGGTCAAATATGATTTTAATGTTCACTAAACCCTTCAAACCCAACTTGTCCTCTTTCACAACGACCCTATGATAGGGATTGTGATCGTAAAAATTTTGTTAAAATAGTTGTTATTTGTGATTTGCCTTTTAATTTTGGAGAGATTTTATTACAAATATTCGGGATACATATAATCTCAGTTCTGAAGGTATTGCAAGAAGTATGGTAAAAAAAATATATTTAATTTTCATAAAAAAACATTGTCAAATTATTCGTAAATATTTTGAAATAATGAATTATAGAGTTTTTATACCACTAATGTATGTCGTAGTCCTAATGATTTTGATTTTTTTACCTAATATTACACATTGGGTTGATTATAATTGTAATTGCAAGAAAAAAATTACCGGTTATAAGATTTGTTAACAGAAAAGAACTAATGCTTATATTGCTACAATTGTATTTGAAGTTTTAGATCTTTATGGTCTTTGTGATAAAGTGCTTACTGTTACTTTATATAATATTTCTCCTAATTTAAATGTTATGAACTTGCTAGAATCTAGAATTTATCCAATTAGCAAAAATAATTTTCATGTTAGATGTGCAGCACATACATTAAATTTGGTTGTGAATGATAGTATGAAATTATTTTAAAATAATTGTGAAAAAAGTTGATAATGTTTGTTTTGAAATTTTCATATGAATAAAAGTAGTAGAATTAATTATTTTAAATATCTTTGCAATGTTTGTGGACTCCCATTTAGAATTTTCAAAGAATGTTAAAAGTAGATGGAATTCTTTTTATGATATGCTTTATGTTTCATATAAATATAGATAGCCTATTATTATGCATTTTAACGCACAAAACACTTATCCAGATCATAAACTTACTGATTTTTATTCGAATAATGTAAATGAACTTGTATATTTTTAAAGTATTTTATGATACTACAAATGTTTTTCCTAGATTGTATTATCCTACAACTGATTTTTTATTACATGTATGTAATATTTCATCTCTTTTCGCTCAATATAAAGAAAAACCATTATTTCAATCAGCTATTGAAACTACTGTTGACAAATTCAAAGATATTTTTTCATATCCCACAAATTTATTTAATTATTATTTCTTTTAACTCTGAATATAAAGAAAATGGTGCAAAAGTATTAGTTAAATGCATTTATGATAATTTAGATATTCAATCACATGAAAATTCAAATTTGATAACTTGTCAAAATAGCTTTAAATTACGTCCTAGAGAAATGTATGACATGTATTGCTCCTTAGAAAGAAATAATGTTGAAACTCCGCAAACTAGTAGGTCTTGACTAGGTCTCCATAGTATGATGAAGTCTCAATTTGGTATTGATTCTACTAATAAATGTGATGTTGATGAATATTTGACCAGAAATATGATAATATTATGGATAATGAATGCACCATAACCTTGAATTAGTGAAGGGTCCAGGGCACTCAATTTTCAAAAATTAGCAAGATGGTGAAGGACGTTCTAGCTATTCAAAGAATATCAATGGCTTTAGAGTCAACTTTCAGTGCATGAATATTTCAAATTGAAGAACACGGATATTCATTAGCAAAAGAAAGCTTGAAGATTTCGGTGCTATTTAGAGATAGGATCAAAGTCAAACGAAGAAACAGAAGGCTACCAAGGTTAACTTCCCAATAAAAAGAAACTTTAGATTCAGTAATTAGATGTAATGGTGACGATGACTTGGAACATAAAGATCGTTTGTAAAATTTACCAAGACCATCCGTTGATCATACTTGATTTGGAAGATTTAGATCAAAGCTTTGCAAAGACTATACAACAATTAGTATTACATTCGAGGCTTAGTTGAAACAAAATTCTTACTAGGTCGCTTGCGTAAATTAGATGTTCTACTAATAGTTGTAAATTGTAATACAAATTTGAATAAATGTAAAGATTTTTATCATTTTCTTATATTTTTAAGTTTATTCAATACATTGCTTTTTATTTATTTTGACTGGGTTGTCTCTCTCTCTGATGATCTTTTTTATAGGTAGAACTATAGTGAGCTATCTACTTTTTAAATTACATACTTATAAACTTCAAATCTTATAACTTACATAAAAATACTATAAACTTAACGTACAAACTTATAAACTTCCAATTTTACAAACTTTAAAAACTTAAAACTTATATTATAAATAAAAAAAAAATCTTACAAACTTATATAAAATTCAAACCTTATAAACCTTAACAACTTCAGATCATAATAACATATATTATAAGTTATGATTCGAAAAACTTAGGGAAAAAAATACTTTTACAACCCTAACTTATAAACTTGTAAGTTATAAATTTCAAATATGTTAAACTTTAAAGCTTTAAATCTTTAAAACTCATATATTGTAACATACAACTTGTAAATTTCAAATTTCAAATCCTAAAAAGTTAAAACTTTTAAAAAAATTAATAGTAAATTAAACTTACAAGTTACAAAATTATTAATTAAAAAATCAGAAAAAAAACTTTAATAAACTAAGCTTACAAAATTTATTAAATGAAAATATTAAAAGCATCAAGAAAATTCAAAACAAAAAAAAAATTCTCCATCCCGCTTTTCCCGTGCCAGTTCATTCCCGTACCATCCCGATACATAGTGGGACGGGAGCGAATTATTGTCTCGATTATCCCGATCCGGTCCATCCCGATACCGATGACAAATCCGATAAAGATCATCCCGATCTGGTTCGGACTTGATTTTATCCATTATTAAAAATTAGGAT
>JBDJHY010262969.1:0-10475 GCA_039654485.1 Withania somnifera
CACATGTTTTGTTGTGAGGATGCTGGGTACGTTCCTTTCCATTACCTAAAATCCTGTTATATGATTAGCTAGCATTAACTATCTATGTGACCATTGGTTGATTTTTGAAATGCTAGTTTCCCTGATTATCCTATGTCTTTCCTTGACCAATATTCTTGTATTCTATTATTTACTACTTTTATTATTGTTATGTGCTCCGTGGGTCCTCGAAGCCTATTGAGTACAGGTTGCTTTGGCAGCTTGTACTCATACTACCCTTGCACTTGTGCAGATTCGAGTACAGGTCCTCGATCGTGATTCATCTTACTGATCATTCGTTTATCCTCATATCAGAGTTTCAGGGTGATCTTGGCGTGGAGCTTGATCCTGTTTCTCTTCAGCTTTATATTTTATTATCTCTATTGTATTTCAGAGACCTTAGGATATTGTATATTTTCTATTGTTGTTGTTCTATCCTAGTGGTTCATCTGACATTGACATTGGGTCTTGGATGTATTGTGTGATTCCTTATTTCTTTACTATTTCTTTTCATATTCTTCCGCATGAATTGTAGTAGTCCTCTGCTTCGGATACGGACTACGGGTTTGGTTCTCCTACTGGTGGTATAGTAGGTGCCATTATGATCCAAGATATCGGGTCATGACACCCATACAGAGGAAACATGGGCTATAGTAGCTCAAGCCAATACAATCCACTCTTAAGACACGATATATCATGTAAGGATGTTGACTATCCAATAAAGCTATACTCAGCTGTGTACAATATCATCACACAGGAAATCCAGCATAGTCATATTCAGCTATATATATCCAAGTGACCACTCACAGCCAAATTATATGCAATACCTCAGGTAGAACACAAAATAATTAGCCTACCTAGATCGGTTCAAAAGACAACAACCTAGAGCAAGGGATAGCTACTAAGCTCTAACCACTAGTATAATCCCCTCCCAACCAATCTATATTTAAGAGTCAGCATATAAACTATATGCCCTAAAGGTTATACTCCTCCCCCAAGCATACTATGTTCTAGAGTCAGTGTGAAACATACAGGTAGGACAACATAGCCCCAGGGTAAGCAGCCAAGAAACAAGACAGATAAATAGGCCATAGGAAGGAAGCATATTAGGCTCGACTAGTAGTCCCAGCTCTGAGCTAGCACTTACAATATATATACTACACTAATAGCTAGTCTGAAAAAAATATACCATAGCTTACCTGGATTCCAGCAATATCCTCAAAAAGCATGCTTAAATATCCAATAAATCACAAATGAGCTTGAAAGCGCATGAATCTAACAAGAACTTAATCCTTGAGTCACGAGAAGTAAAAAAAGATTCATTTTCTATATCAATGGTGGGGTCAAATCCAGGCTAAAAGTGGGTCGTTAAACTTAATAGCTTAAAAAGATGAAATATTTATACCACCAGGTAACTGATACACTATATAGTACAAAATAAGGCTTACCTCGTAGTAGAAAATGAAGATATAGGCTGTGGAAACTTTATTTAACATGGAAACCTCATTAAAATAGCAAAAATAAGGAATTACCCTATCAAAACAATAATAAAACCCCCGAGATATGATTCCACAGAGTAAAACTTGAAGTTAGAACCTTAACTATCCTTAATATAACCAGTTTTCCCATGAAAAAACTCAGATGAGAGAAAATGATCTAATAAGGGAAGAAAAAGCTTTAGATAGGCCTTCCAGGTCCTCTATGCGATGGAAGATCAGTACCACATGATTTCAAGCCTTGACCACCTCATCCTACTCGATCACAATGCACTTCCATGCAAAGCAATGCATAATGGGCCTGGAATACCAGATTGCAACCAAGGCCATGCGATCACAATGCTTTGTCCCCTAGCTATCCTCTATATGAATAATTAAGACTCTAAAATGGAGATGGAATATGATTCCAACAATCCATATATGGAATCTTTACGTAGTTGATACATACGACTTGAAGGAATCGATAAAAAGGATAGTTTGGATCATATATGCTGAGTAGATACCGAAGTAACAATATTTAAAGGAAGTTAAATTATAAAATTGATAGGGAACCAACCTATTGATCCCAACAAGTTATAAATGAACTGGGGCATTTATAAAAACAGTCTAAGAGAAAAGAAATCGCGGGAATAACAGAAATGTCCTTAAGGAACATTAAAGCTTCCAAGATATTGTTGATGAGAAAAATACGTTCACTAAGTACTCTTGATTCGATAGTGTTTAAGCCCCTCTTCGGGTCAAATATGTTACTATTATGTTACCTATACCTCCATATTGATCCTACCGATCCCTATACCTATCTACTCTTACCCAATTCCCGTCTCCTCTATCCCAATTGTAATACTCTGAATTTTGAGCTAGAATTTGAATTGCTTTATATATGTAGTTAGACTTGAACCTAGTTAGTAAGATCCATTTATAATAGTATTAAAGTAGTGTTTTAGGTGAATTCGTGAATTTAAGGTCTCTGAGTCTAGTTTCTAACTCAATAAACTTCTTATCAATTTGAGGCTAGAGTAGAAAGTTATGAGCATTTTACTAAGGTCATGTGGTACCTTGATGTTTCCTAGTGATATAGATGAGTGAAATCATATTGATTAACCCTTTCAAAAGTTTAGGATTTACTTGGGGTCATTATCAATTGTAAATAATTATATTTGGATGTTTAGAAGTCACTAATGTATCACTTTTGTAAGTACTCTGCAATGGGAAATGTGTCACGTTAAGTTTGAGCATGAAGGAGCCAAAGTACTGAGCATGGTGCACCATTGGATGATCCATGTCTGGAAGGTTATATTTCTAAGAGGCGTTAAATTTTTGTCAAGTTGGAGCGCCAGGAGGTGTGCTTACATTAGGTCACGTGCCTCAATGCAAAACTTGCCCAAATTTCATCCATTTTTGCTTGGTTATTTTGGTACTTTTACCCCACCCACATAATACTAAAACATATTGTTTTAGATCATAACAAAATCTAAAACACTCAAAAAAACATAATTCCCATCTTCTCCTAAAGCTAAAAAATAGCACATAAAATAGAAGAAAGAGAAAAAAAACACACATTTTGTCTCCAATTCTCCACTGCTAGAGTTCCTAAAGGGCTTCAAGAACTCAATTCCAAAATCAATATTGGTATATAAAAGCTTCAAAACGGTTTGTAGTACTTAAATAAGTATTTCCTTCCAGCCTGTATGCTCAATCTCTCTCTGTTTCAGTTTCAAGTTGAAATAATAGGGTTTATCCCAATTGTCTTGATATGATGAAGTTATGTCTCCTAGAATGTTCCATGATAATTATTAATATTTTTTATGGTACCTACATGTTATTTTATAAATTTTCATGTCCTATTGATTTAAAGTCAAATCCATGCTAGTTGTCATATGAGTAAGTGTCCATAAATTGTTAAAGTTTTCAAGGTTAAGTCATGGTTTTAGTAAGTATCAAATTTTCATAAATGTATTTTTCTTTACAAAGTTTTAAGATTATTTTAGAATTAGTCATTAAACCTTGATGTTTTGGCTTTACAAAGATTTAAGCCAGTTCAGATGTTAGTAATCTTAAAAGATATTTTAGCTACCTAAATTATAGGTTCTTAAAAGAATGAGTACTGTGTAAATTAGACAACTTCTTTCCCAAAGAGGATAGTGTAGATTTTACTTGGTCAATTGGTAATCTAAAATGTTTATCCACTATTCAAGATGAGTAATAGCTTTAGTTTGGGAGTAGTACTAGCACTGAGAGGATTCAGGTAAATAACCCCTATCCTATAACCTGCATTGTTAATTTTAGGATGTATATTATGGACTAAAGAGGATTATTTAGTTCCAACACTTAGTGGATCCACTAGAAAGTTCAGCTAGCACCTTATGCCTTGGCGAGGTTCCATAGTTAAAAGAACGGAGTACGTCATTTATAGAACATCCCATTATTGTTCAGCTATCAATTAGTAATAAGAAGGTCTTTGAGAAGGTTTTAACCAAGTGTTTATTTACCATGTTATCCCATGAGTTTGAGATATTTATTGAGTTTTACTAATACTCTTGAAATTTGAATTTTTATTTATAAATGGTTAGTCTTGTATAATATTGTTTATTGAGATGGTAGCTTAGAGTCAGAATTATTCATGTATTTATATTAGTATTTCACAACTTAGATTCATTCTTAGATCAGCAAGGTGTTCAGTTTTAGTCAGACTTGCAGTTTTATAACTAAATGATGATCAACTTTTATCTATTAATGATTCCTTAAGATGAGTTTTAAAACCTTTTAATACTTGACGTTTTAAATATACTCATCTATTACACATCATTGTGTCAGTATAGTATTGTTATGTTCAACTTATGACAAGATAGTGGTGTTCATTTTAGCTTGTATAGTAGTTCAAGTCATCATGTGTTAGCATAATAGTGTTCAGTTCAACTTGTGTCAGTATAGTAGTGTTTAATTCAGCTTGTGTTAGCATAGTAGTGTTACTCCAACTTCTGTCAGCGTAGTATTATTCAATCAATGTTAGTTTATTCTACATATATAGTACATACCAACATACTGACACTAACTTATTCCTGCACTCACTTTGTAGATTCAGAAGTGCCTTCCCATCTTGTGGTAGTAGATTCAGCAGGTATTGGTTAGATGGTGATGAATCCTCATATTCGAGGATAAGATGTTTACTTCAGATTAGACCCTTTTCTTTGTACTTTCTTTTTTTTGGGAAATATGGGAGTACGGACTCAATTCCTCGTACGACTCATAAAACTATTAAAGCTCTTTCTTAATCAGGTATGTAACACACCGTTTGTTTAGAGTTAGCTGGGGATCTGTCTTAGCAACCATGCAATTGTTAACAGAGGCTTCATAGATAGTTACATAGTTGTAGTAATATTTCAACAATTTTCATTGTTTACCTTGAAAAGTTTTATTTACTTATATTAAAAGATTTCAACCATGCGTACGCTTCTATGTTATTTCTTGTATGAATATTTCGTGACTCGTGCTAGGACAAGTGGTTCACTCAGGTCACTCATGGTTCTAAGTTCATGTTATGTCTAGGGTGTATCTTGAGGTGTGACATCGATATCCTATACTCACATATCCTTACCCTTCCATGTCTTGGTCTTAACCAAAGTCTCCAAGCCTACCTCTTTCTCTAGGACTCTCATAGCCTTGATGACCTCTGTATTAGGCCCCATCCATCCACTCACCTTTGTTATATTTTCCCTTTGACGTGCCATACACTAGGTTCTTAAAATAATTGCCTTAGAATTGTTTCAATGGAGGGTTTTGTAGGGATGGTACTTCTAGTACACACATATGTGCATATAGAGCATTGTTGAGTGTAGAAGTTTTAGGTGGAGCTTGGTGTGGGATTCGATAGGCCACAAAAAATGGTTTTATTTTGGAGTATTATATGAATGTGGATTTGGGTGTGAGTTTGCTTATCTAGTAAATTTTAAAGGGTTATTTGTTTCAAATGTGGAGTTTAGAAGGATTGGTTTCCGCATTGTTGACCATACCATAGTTCCATTGCATGACCTGGTGTGATTATTATAGATTGTTCTGGAGATCTCATTGTTACCTCACCTTGAATGGTGTGAGATGAACTCTCTTGACTTCTAAATTTCCCTGGTATCTACCTTCCTTCTATTCTTCGGTCCAATTCTTGATGTATGATATCCTTACATAGTCCATATATCTCTCTCGACGTGCTTTAGAACCTTTATTTACCCTAGTTGTTGGGAAATTATCTCCACCTCATTCTCCAAATCTCTTTCACTTTATTATACCCAATGAGATTATACATAATACCTGAAAACTCAACAAACAAAGTTAGGAGTAAAAATACTAATGTCTCTCATGTCTACATTTGTCAAGACCCAAAAATAAAGTTGTGATGGAATTTACATCCCACCTGTAGATAAGCCAAACCTTGGACCAAATCGTATGATAGGCCAATACCAGGGCCCAAATTAAAAAGAGAAGGGACATAAAAGGAAGAAACAGAAGCAAAACATGAAAATACATAACCGAACATAACTCCCCAAAACCTAGTTGTGGTTGTAGAGCATCTATATATAGAAAATTACAAAATACAACCCATAATGGGGGGAAAGCTACAAAATAGCTATCCAGACTCCAATTAGAAGAATTGTGAAGACAGAAGGAGGACTGACCAACATAAACGTTGACTGCTTACCGAGTCTCCTGAAATAACACTAAACTAGCTTGCATGATCATGTCTGTCCTGATGATTCATACTAAGATCTGAATCACAAGAAGATGCAGAAGTGCACCATGAGTACCAAAAACAATAAGTACCCAGTAGGCATTATAGGCAGACCGGAAAAAATTAAACATAAGCAAGGTTAAAAGAGATCCAACGAAAATAGGGCAGTAGCATGTAATATACAACAGGAAAGGGTAACTGCAGTAATAGATAGTACCGCAGTGAAAGGTTAGCTATTAGTGTGTGCAACATCAGCTAACAAGTAAAGGAAAGTCACTATCAAGGTATGACACATAGATCCTGACTAATTATTTCTAGTAAAACCTTTTGATTTGAGTTGTATCCCTTTCTTGATTTGTTTAGGTGGTTTAACAGGATAATTGGGAAGTTTAGGTGGTAAGTATGACTTGGATAAACTTTCGTATTTAAAGTGCTCCAATTCAAAGTTTGTCAATTTTGTTAGTTCTCGAATGTGATTTTTGAGTTGGTAGAACTATTGGCTCAGGTACCATGGCACTTAGATAAGTTTTGGAAGATTTTTTTAGTTTTGAAAGTTGGAAGCATATGAGAGTTGGCAAAGTCAACGTTTGGTGAAAAAAGCTTGAAATGGAATTCAGAAAGTTTTATTGGTCAGAAATATGATATTTGGTCTACTGTAGGTTGTGTTCAGATTTCAAGGCTTTTTGATGAGTTAGTCATTATATGGAAATTTGGAGGATATTATGTTAAGAGTTAACTTTGGTTATTATTTGATATCATGACCTCGTTTGAATATTTTAATACTTTTTTCAATTTTGAAATATGTCTTACAAGTGGTTTTCATTTTGGGTACTTGTTTGGAGTTTCATGTTTTTAATCTTGGAGATTTAATATTATCACTTGAATAAAATGAATTTATTTTGATGTTTTGATGGTACTAGTAGATCCGTATTGGAATTTCAGAATTATCGCAAAATATTTTGGTCATTTTACTATAGCATGAGGAAGTTATGGACTTTATAGTAAAATTGATATAGCTGGTGCAATATTTTTCTGGTGCATTGATCGGTGTATTTAATTCCCAGTGTGTTTCTTTGATTTTTTGAGCATAGTTAGCGAAATTGAGTTTTTTGTTGTATTATCTCTATTCAATAAGCGGTTAGTATCCAATACTCCTTTTGACATACTTCCATGATTTTTCAGTAGCAATTTTTTCTTCATCTGTGAAATTATTGGAGAAAAATTATGGTTTTATAGATGTAAGCTCAGTTTCTGATGAAATTTCATATTTAGGATCATTATGCTATGTAAGCTGATTTTATCATAGATTTACTGATTTATCAACTATTTTATCATTTTAAATCACGTATAAGCTTGAAAATCTAAGGTTTTCCTGATAAAAATAATGTTTGATAACTTGATTTTAAGGTCGATTTTAACTCCATTTTTTTGAGATTTCATATTTAAACTCTAAAAGTTAAGGGTAACATGATTTTGCAATAAAATTCTAGATTTACCCTTAGGGCTCGGATTTGATTTTTTGAGTTGATTTTTGGATCCTATTTTAAAAGTATGGCAATATGTGTGATAGTTTTGATATTTATGTGCAATTCATATTTAAATAGATTGGGAGCATTCGAAGGTGTTTTAGAAGAGAAAAAATTTGGTTTAAGTGTTTTGTCCTCTTTAAAGGCAAGTTGAGGTTCCTTGGCCTTTTAATAAAGTGTTAGTGATTAATTGTTAGATTACTTGTAACTAGGAGTAATGGGTAAATTAGGGGTGCCCGTGTGGGTTAAATGACGAGAACCACCTGGGTGCTAGTGTCAAACATGCCAAGTTTAAAATGAGAAACATATTTGATAATGTGGCTAAATGGCTTGTTGTTGTGGCTTAGCTCTGGAGTGAATTTGAAATGCTTCGATTATGCTTAATTGATTGAAAATGGATTACTAACATGATAATTGATATACTCACTTGATAATATTTAACATTTAGTAAATATTGGCTGATTGGGGCTTGATTGTGAATGGGTACTACTTTGTGATGATGTCTTGAGGTTGATTTATTATATTGGGTTAAAATTATATTACAGTGGCCTTGTGATGGTTTGTTAGACCAAAATAAATCATATGGTGATTCCCCGTGAAGATTAATTTGATAAAAAAGATTATATGCTTGGTAGTTTGCTGAATTAAGTTGATTCTATGATAACTTGTACAAATTAGTGTTATTTTGGATTGGATATCGCGCTGGTGTGATAGTATAAAATCTTTTTTGGATCATAGTGTCTCACCTCTATAATATAATATGATATATTATTATAAACCAGAGTGCCTTACCGAAACAATATTAGTATGGATCAAGTATCACGCCAGTACAGTGCATGGGCTATGTGAGTCTCCCATTGGTCCTGTTTGTGATGGATTTCGGTAGCGGGTGAGTACATTAGGGTATATATGCTTCACGACTATATACCCATGCATTGCATTTATATTAATTGTGACTCTTAATTGATTTTTCTCACCAATTGATTCTTTGAAAAATTGATAATTGGTGATGACTTGAGATTATTCTATATTTGGTAATGACGTGAGAATATTATTGATATTTTCTTTGAGACAATTCTTGTTTCTATGATTTGAGACTGTTACTTGTATTGTGAGGTTTTGTGTTTGACAGTTATTGGATATTATCTATTTGAACTTATTCTGCTTGAGAGTCTTGTGGTTTTCTATTATTGTGTTTTACTTCCATATTTACTAGTCAGACTTTTTTCTCATCTTGTATTATGGCTAACCTATCACAGGTTCCATCATGATCGAATTTTGGATCAAGACATTGACCAAACTTGGTCATTTGTTGCCGCATTCTAAATGTACTTCTAGCATACTTTTTCTTACTCTTTGGAAAATTTGAGACATACAATAACAGTTAGGAGCTTACCAGCATCGTAGGTGTACTAATAAATGAATTCACGAAAACAACTTTATTTTATAACAAAATAAACCAAGACTAATAGGTTGATTTTTTTGTCTTATATTGTCCTCGGTGATTGATCTTTTAGAAAATCAGGCTCCTTCCCATATAATAACAAAACTTGATCTCCTATTCACCAAGTTATCATTCAAACATGGAATTTTTCAAGTTACAGTCAAAAAGGTTTTCCAAGGTCCTCCTTTGTTTCTTCAAGGTGGGTACGACTTGGATCCTTTTGAATAGATCTTCAAGTATAGCTCTAGCATGAATAATGTCGGATGCTATCAATCATCGAAGTGAAACTGCAGGACACCAATAGTCATAAAATAGCCTTTATTTTGAATGCTTTAAGCACTTATAATCTATAAAAACTATATTCTATATGTGAATACATGTCCATCGATTCCCGTATCATAATATAAAAGTTTTGATCAAACTTGGGTTAAAAATTCAAGTTTATCATCTACTGACGAAAATGAAAGGACACTTTTAAAATCCGTTTACTCATAATATAAGAACCTTAAATATAAATTTTCATTAAAATGGATCTAAAATCAGACCTAAAATCGTCAATTTATGCTCTCTTAAGTTTTGAAAAAATTCTCAAAAGTCTATCCTCAAATCACGATTAATTGATGAAATTAATAGGGAATCATTGGGAAATTATAAGAATGAATCTTAGAAACTTACCCCTGCGAAGAATCTTCAAAATTACCTTAATCCGATTGTAAAACTCTCAAAAATAGAATTTAAGCTTTGGTTAAATTAGTAACAAAATTCTTCCCCAGCAAATTCCTTCATCATGATTATGGAACTAAACCTCACTAAATCCTTTCAAACGTGATGAAGAACACAAAAAAAACTCAACCCAACCCATTGTTAATCCTTAATAAGTGGGGAGGTCCACTGATGTAATGACCCTCGGAGTCATTTGTCTGTTTCTGCATATCTTCTATGTTTAGAGTGTTCTAATAGCTACCCCAAGTCATTTATGACTTGCTGTGACCGGTAGCTTGTCTCCCTTGCAGTTTTATAACTTTTGATCTCACTTTTCCTATTTTAGAGTTCTAACTTTAGAATAGAGGAACTAAGAGTGATTTTCTAGAAAACACACTCAGAATCAAATTCTTACAGTTTCTATAGCTCAAGAATGCAAACTTTGGTCTAGTAGGACTATTTTTTCATCTACCGGAGTCTTCATTCTTGTTTTGAGCTAGATTTTTGAAATGAAGTTCATTTGGAGTTAAGAAGTTTATTTGGGTCAACTTCTTGTGATCGGAGTGCCA
>JBDJHY010262979.1:0-10474 GCA_039654485.1 Withania somnifera
TTGGGGCAACTACTGAAATGCTCTAAGATGTAAAACACTGTATATTTATCATAAATGACCGTAAGGGTCATTACAAAGAATTTATGAGATTTTGAGAATAAAGGGAAGCTCAGTATTTGTTAAATAAGGCCTTATTAGATCTTGAGGAAAATAGGCAAGGTGACCTTTGAGTTAGACCTTCCTACCAAGTTGGCTTTAGTTCATCTAGTCCTTCATGTCTCCTTGTTAAAGAAGTGCCTTGGTGATCCATCACTTGTTTTCTTTCGTATAGTGCGGGTGTAAAGGATAGAATTTTGTACGAAGAGGTACCAATTTAGATAAGATCAAAGGATTTTCACCTTAGAAATAAAGAAATTACTTAAGTTAAAGTCTTATAAAGGAGTCAGTCAGTTTATGGAGTTGCTTGGGAAGCTGAAGCAGATATGATGGACAAGTACACTTATCTTCCTCTCCTAGTACATGCTCAGTATGAGGTAGCTTAATCCTTCTTCAAACTACTCCCTTCAGTTCTTCATATTTTCATGATAGTATTTTATATTTCTATCTTCTTGCTAAGTATGTTAAGTTATGTCTACTCTCAAATTAGTCAAAAATCAAATTTTATGATTTAATTTATCTCTTGGTTAATTTGTTTAAAACTCAGTTCTTTAGTTCATGTTTCCTAGCTAAGATTAAGTCTTCACTTAAGGGCAAATGATCCCAATAGGGAGATTTTATAATACTCGGTACATGATCCATTCTTTGAAACTAGTATAGTTCATAATTAGAATTATAAATAGAATTCTAAGCTCAAATATGAACCATGAATGGGTCCACGAGCCATAGACCCGATTGTCGAACCTCATAAAACCTTTATCAATCTCACTAGCTAGTTGATGACTAATGCAATCGTTCCAAGAGTTGTCCATTCCATCATGGAATTTAGGATAAAAGTAAAGTTTTAGGACAGTTATCCATGAGACACTTGATGACCTATAGAATAAGCCCACGATTCACTTGATGACCTATAGAATTATCCGACGAGCCATCTTGTGAGGCATGGAGTCATTCAAGAGATCATAATTTTAGTCCCTTTCTTCATAACTCAGTTAATAATATGTTTAATGGTTCCACGAGTCATTGAAAAAGTTGTGAAACACATCCTAAAGCCAACAAGTTGCAACCTTAAGTCCACAACTTGTTACACAAGCCATTGAATGGTTTGACGTGTCATTGACTTGACCATGAAAGCTTATTTTTTTAGCTTTTTAATTAAAGTCCCATGGGTAATTTTGTCAATACCACCACTTTTAAAATTAAAATTATTTCAGTTAGGGAAATATTTGAAACAATATATAAGTTTGAAACAAAGTCAAAATATTCCCTTTACACTTTAAATCTCTTAATCTCTAAAGAACAGACTCCTTTAGTCTATCCTTGGGTTCATCATCCCAAATCTCTATATGAAGATATCAACAAGGTTTTTAGTATAAAGTATTTTACATTTAGGTATGTGAGTATTTATTGAGGATCTCATTTAACCCTCATGACTAAATTATGCATTTCTAAGTTATGATCCCATAACCTCCCTGACTAAGGTTTTTATCCAATTACAATTTTGAGCTTAACTTTAGTTCTTTAAAAAATTGCATTCATAAGCATATCTTAATGATTATTAATGATTTCTCAAGGATAAGGTTATAACATTCAAGTTTTTCTGAAACTCGTTCTTGAATTACATGATTTTACTCTAGTTGGAAAACATATGATAAATCTAAGCATGATGTATCAATTTTCAAAGATATTAGAGAATTAGTTATCATGTTATAATAAATTAATAATAGACTCAAGTATTTATCTTTAGCATGACTAGTCTAAGCTTTAAAAACTATTTTTTTACTAGTCCAAATTATGATTTCATGTCTAGTGAGGTATCATGTATGCCATTGCTTTTATGACTAATTTATCATATTATGAGCACAAGTATTTAAGTTTTAGATTAATATATAGAACCAATAAAATAAGGGACTCTCACTTGGTAAAAGGGGTGACTCTCGAATCCCAAAACTACATTACTAGAATATGTTATCAAGTTGGTAATTGGATTATATTATGTAGTGGATCAATACCAACCATGATTTTATACCTTTTTGCTAGGTATAGGGTGACCTCCCGATAGAGAAATTAGTTGGACCCTGATGCTATTGGTTAAGAGAATTTTCTGACATGGTCATTTTTAAGTTTTACAAAATGATTCACTAGACATAACTATTTTTAATATTATCAGGATGGTCAGCTTTCATGTGCATTTATTAAATGTGAGTCATAGCATCACAATTTTTATGATCTATAATGATGCATCTTAGTCTAGTTACCTTTGTCAGTTCACCAAGGTTCTTTTAATGACCCTTACATGATGCATTCTTACGTACTCAGTACCTTCCCTGGGTTAAAACATACTTTTTTGTGTTGCATTATCTTATAATGTAGATTAAAGCATTTCTTATTTCACCTACCATTACTAGATCACGATTTTCAATAGAAAATTTTTGGTGAATCCTTATATTCCAAGGGTAAATATAGACAATTACTTACCATATTTACAGATTTCTTTATTTATTTAGTTTTCAATTTATTTGGAGTTAGATAGGGGTTTTTCAAGTAAATCATCAATATTATGTTATTAGAGGCTTTCTAGACATACTTTATGTTAACATTAGCTTTTGGGGTTTCATAGATGTTTTATTTATCTATTCTAGTATTTTTTTTCTATTTTTCATTAAGTCTAGTTTAGATATGCTTGCATTTTGTCATACATTGATGAAACTACTACCATGCATGTGCAAAGATTAGCTTTAGGCCCACAGGGATCTCAAGACCATGTATACACCTAGGGTGAAGGCTCAAGGTGTGACAACTGGTATCATAGCAATAGGTTCACTAGTCTCACAAGTAGAAGCAAAATCTAGTAGTCTCATGGATTGATATGGAGTTGTCTATTACTTATATTCGGGAGGCTATGGGAATTTAGGTAACTAAACCTTACTTTTCTATTTTCTCCCATTGTGTATATCCTATGTTCTGTCACTTTAAGTTTCTATTTAATTCTCTCTCAAATGGTGTGGACGCATTCAATGTAGGCTATAGATTCAGAGCCTATACCCTCGGTATAAGGCAAGGGATAAGAAAGGGATAGTACTCAAGTATCAGTGTCAGCAATGGGTTCCACTGGAGTTGTATTGTCATGCCCTAAGTCTATATTTGGATAGGACACGGTGCTAAGAACCCTGAATGACTCTTAGCTTAACCTAAATATCTGGAACATACCTTAAGCACTACTGAACATAGCGGTAGAAACAAAGGGAAAACAATAATGGAAGGAATGGAAAAACTACATAGCATAAGCCTGAATGAATCTGAATTAATACAAGATCAAGTTGATACCCCAAATGCTAAAACCATGCTTGAAAATCCTCTACTTTACAAGGTTGATGTGGCTAAAATAGATCCTAACTCATAAAGTAAAATACTATGACTAAAATAAACTGAAATATGTCTAAAAACTACAGAATAATCATCAAGGCCCTAGGATCATCAGGACGTACCACTATAAACAAGATAAATGTAGATCCAAGCAAACCCTGAGTGCGGGATGGATGGCTTGATGTACATCATAAGATAATATAGGCAGAAAGTGTGCGTCAGTACTTTGGATGTATTAATATGTATGCATTCATACAAATAAAGCTGAATATGAAAGGCATAATTATTCTAAAATAGGAAAGCAAGTAAATCGGTAAGCTACAAGTAACAAAATTATGAATGCAACAATAATGTTCCAAAATCAAACTGTGAAACTCAAAGAATGGAAAATTATAAAATACAACGTACAGTATGTGTATCTATAAACCAGTGCAATGTAAGAAAATACTGTAGAACTGAATTAGAACATACTAGTACATGGGTAGGAGGTTTTTATAATCGACATAAACCGTGATCATCATGTAGTTCAGTGTATTATACTTACATCGAAAAGACGGGGTCCAATACTTGAAAAGGTAATAAATGGAACACTATGGATCTAATAAACTGAGCCTCGATTGTTTTAGGCTATTGGGATGTCAACCTTTACTAGTGAAAAAAAATGATTTCCTATACGCTTGGTACTTGCTAATACTTCCAAGAATTACATTAATGGTGCTCATACTATACTGAACTGGATGAGTAAAAAATTATGCTTCATTTTAGCCTATGCTAGTCATACTGAAATAATATGATTATGTGATCAATTTGATCTTGAAATATTGGATATGCTTAAACTAAGCCTAAAAACTAATATTTGTCTATATGTGTTATCAAGTTATCAAAAGATAGTGAAAGGTGCCATTCATAGCCTTAAAACTAATTTGTTATGCCTACGGTTATAAAGTACTTAAAATATTAAATAAGACAAGGGAGGCAACACTGAAACTAAAAGTAATTGTTACTATCATGTAGCCATTAGGGACATATAAAAAGGACAAATCTTTCATGAGAAACTGGATTGAAAACTAAAATTATGCTTAGACATAAATATAATTTGGATTCTATGATAATACCATGGAAAATCATGATATTTTTATGATCATGATAATATCATATAACATTGAATTTAGCACATATGGATAGTCTAGTAAGAACTCTAAATCATTGAATCATCGAATTCATCTTGAAAACTATAAACATTTTGGCATGAGAGTGAAAAGAACTCTCTTGTTGAGTACCTATATACCTATTATGAAACTCTAGTTAGAATTGATGAGGAAATACTAAGGGTCACTTGTCTTCTTAAGAGAAAACTAATGAAAGCTTGAAATAATTTTAGCTATGTCTGAAAATTGACAACATAAAAAGTGAGGTATTGGCTAACTATGCATATATATGTGTTACCCCTATGAGGACCAAAATGATGTAGTTTTGGGTCTTGAGGAAATGGGAAATTATCCAAGTTCCCCCATTTAGAAACCTAAAACCATAAAAAATAACCTATACCATAGTCCGTTGGTTGGACCGTGAATTGAGCCTGAGGACTGAACTATTGAGTGGATTTTAAAGGGAAAAAATATAGGTCGTGGTATGAATACTATGGTACATTCTCTTGTTTCTATTACTAAAGACAATAATCTTAATAAATTGAGGAGTCAATAGTAAACTATGGTTCATGAGTTGGCCCATGATATCGGGGGACAAAAACTTATCATGCTGGGTCCATCAGTATATGTCAATAGTACAGCCCTTAGCCTAGATGCTATGTTCTATAGTATCGCTCGTACATTGAGCTTGCAATAATTTCTCCAAGATGTTTTTGAGGCATGCCTAAATAGTGGATGTGGGAATAATTCTAAGAACAAAACAAGTACTGGGCTTACAAAATCTCCCCCTAGGGATCATTCATCCTTTATTAAAGGTTATAACAAATAAAACCAGGCATGAATTAATACAATTATGTACTAGTATTGGCTGAACTAAACACTGAGCTAAATATGAACTAAATACTGATTTTGCTAAAACTGAAGACCGAGTTAATCATGAATATGATTTCTTACTTAAAATGAAACAGGAACACAATTGAATATGCTGGGTACTATTTCATACATGAAGTCGTATCATACTAATAGGAAAACATGAAATTTGAGTGAAACAACTATAGGATTTAATAAGGAATAGTAACCTCAAGATGAAGTAGAATTAGGAGGAAATAAATAGGGATATGTAGCCAGAATATCTACCTCAACTTTCCAAGAAACATTTCCAAAGGACTTTGACTAAAGAAACTTCTTTATTTCTGAGTTTGCAAACCATTCAGTCTAAAATTTGAACTAGTTCCTCCTATAATATATGCTATCCTTTGTACCCACACTGTCTGGGTGAACAACAAGCGAATAATTTCCAAGGTATTTTCTAAATGGGGACATATGAAAAACTGAATGGACTGATGGCAACTCTATAGGCAAATCTAACTTGTAGGACGCCTTGCCCATCCTTCTCAGAATCTTATAAGGGCCTATATACCGGAGACTAAATTTTTTCTTCTTCCCAAATCTCATAACTTCTTTCATGGATGAAGTATTTATTTACATCCAATCATCAACATCAACATCAAATTCTAAGTCTCTTCTTCTTACATTTGCATTAGACTTTTGTCTACTATGGGATGTCCTCAATCTTTCTCTAATAGTTAGAACCTTCTAAGTAGCAACGTAAACTGAATATGGCCCTATCAAAGAGAACTCACTAACATTAAACCAACAACTAGGAGATCTAAATCTCCTCCCATATAAACGTTTATAAGGATCTATTCAAATATTGGTATGATAACTATTGTTGTAAGCAAACATTATTAAAGGAAAATAATCATCCCAACTACCCTCTAAATCCAACACAATGGTTCTAAACATGTCTTCTAAAGTTTGAATAGTGCATTCTTCCTGACTATCTATTCGAGGGTGAAAATACGTGTGAAGATATACTTTAGTTACCAAACCTTTCTAAAAAGACTTCGATAATTGAGCAGTAAACTGGTTTACCTCTATCTAAAATAATAGATATGGATGTCTCATAAGACCTTGCAATCTCATGGATATACAAATTGGGACAATCCTCTGATCTGTAGGATGTCTTAATAAATAAGAAGTAGGATGACTTAGTCATCCTATCCATTATTATTCAAATCAATTCACACTGTCGATGAGTGTGAGGAAACCCTATAAAAAATCCATATTGATCATTTCGTACTTCCAAGTAGGAATATCAAACTCTTAGGTCACACCACTTGGCCTCTAGTGTTCAACTTTAACCTCTTTTCAATTTGTACCCTTAGCCACGAATTTTACAATGTCCTTTTTCATACCATTCAACCAATGTACTCCTCTCATATTCCTATACATCTTAGTGGAACCTGGATGAATGGAATATCTTAAACTATGGGATTCTTATAGTATCTTATATCTTAACCCCTCGACATTGAGAACACATAAACAACCTTGATAGAGAAGCACAAAATCTCTCCCTTGGGATAAAACCTTAACCTGTTTTGTAAGGAATGTATTTTTGACTTTTATCAATAGAGGGATTTAGTTCTACTTTTCTTTCACCTCAACTACCAAGGATGACTATGAAGTATTCTTGACCAATAAATTACCATCATATGCATCAATGAGATGAGCACCTAAATGAGAAAGCCAATGCATATCTTTAAACAACTCCTTCTTCTCATTTTTATCATGGGCCACACTTCCCATTAATAGTCAACCGAAGGCATCAATAATAACATTTTCCTTGACTTCAAGGTAAAGTACACTCATCTATTAAAAGCTCTCTTGATATCTTTTATGGAAAAAGGTTCAAATTTCTCTAGGTTAATATATACTAAAGATTTTTTTTGTTAATGAACACATTTACATGGACACCATATAAATCGTGCCTCTAAATCTTAAAGGCAAACACAATAGCTTCTAGATCAAGGTGATGAGTGGGATAATTCTTCTCATTGGGACTTAATATATCTATAGGACTTAATCTATCTATAGGAATATGCCATCACCTTGCAATTTTACATCAACACACAACTGAGTCCTACTCTAGAAGCATCATAATAAACTACAAACCTATTTGTATGATCTGGTAGGGTCAACACTAAGGTTGAGGTAACCTATTTTTCAACTCTTAGAAACTTCTCTCACAACTATTTGAACATTGAAACTTGAATTTGTTTTGGGTCAATCTTGCCAAAGGTATGACAATAGATGAGAAACCTTTAAAAAATCTCCTATAGTAACAAACTAATCTTATAAAAATTTGAGTATCTTAAGGAAAGGTAGGTCTAGGTCAATTGTTGACTTTATCTACTTTCTAGGAATCAACTTGGATACCCTTATTGGAAATCACATTATCAAAGAAGGTAACTGACTTTAGCCAAAATTCACATTTACAGAACCTGGAAAATAACTTACGATCCTGAAGGGTCTACAAATATATCCTTAAATGGTCTATAGGCTCTACTTTACTCCTGGAGTAAACTAGAATATAGTCTATGAACACAATCACAAACATGTCTAAGTACTACTTGAATACTCTGTTTATGAGGTTTATAAAAGATACAAGAGCATTCGATAGTCTAAAAGATATGACTACAAACTCAATTTGTCCATTCTATAGTTTGAAGGCTATTTTTAGAATGTCACCTTTCCTATGTTTGAGTTAATGATAACCGGATTTGAGGTCTATCTTAGAGAAGAAGCTGGGACCCTAAATATGATTGAATAGGTCATTGATCCTAAGAATAAGATACTTATTCTTAATGGTGACCTTATTTAATTGGTGATAATTGATATACATTCTGAGCAACTCATCTTTCTTATGCATGAAATAAATTGGCGCACCCCATAGGGATACACTGGGTGTACAGAAACTTTTATCAAGAAATCCCTTTAATGATATTTAGCTCCTTGAGCTCTTCTGGTGACATTCTTTATGGAGGAAAAATATAGACTAGGTTCTTAAAATGATTTCTATCCTAAAATATATCTCTTTATATGGAGGGACTCTGGGTAGAATCAATGGAAAGATTGTTGGGAACTCACATACAATTAGATTGATTTGAGAGTTGAGTAATTGGGTTTGTATCCTTACCCCAAACAACTTGATAAATACACCCCTTTGAAATAAACATTTTGGCCTTAAGGTACAAGATAAAATAACCCTTAGGAACTAATTGACTACCCTTCCACTCTAGAACATGCTTATTTGGAAATTAAAACTTAACCTCTATAGTCCTACAATAAACTAAGGCATATCATAAATGCAACCAATCCATGCCCAGGAGGACATCGAAATCTATAATGTCAAGCTCTATGAGTTCTATTGAGGTAACTTTCTTTGTTACTGGAAATTTCTGTGAACTCTCTCTACTATAACTGAGTTACCTAATAGAGTGGAAACTGAGAAGGACTATAAAAAGGTTTCTGTTATGCAACTTATAGAGTTACAAAAGATAATGTATTCCTCGGATCTATCAATGTATAAACATAAATGAAGTGAACCTATAAAAAACCTGTGACTACATTAGGAGATTCCCCATAATCCTGAAAAGATTCTTGCTGCTTGTAGGTTCAACTTTCACCTCTCCTCTCTATCTACCAAGTGTATAAAAATGAATTTAGCACAAAACCCCAACAATACTGAAAATTGTACCTTGTTGATTTAGGAGTCCGAATGGATTCATTGAACTAGTAGAATAGAAGAAGGATAATCTTTCACCTGGCGACCAACCTATCCATACCCAAAGCATACCTCTTTATCATACAAGCACATCCCTCAGTAATTATTCCCACATCTATTGAAAGTAGGGCTAGTACATACCCTGGCAACGCTGACCTGATAATGAGCACCTAATGACATGTCCTTTGGTTTTATCGAGGTTTGACATTGAGTAGGATCACTAGATGAATATGAAAATGGATTCAATAAGTTGTAGTACTGAGAAGGTCTACTAACACCTCCTGAATTTTTCTAACTAAAATTGGAACCACCAGTCTTAGCCCTTTTATTTCTTAACTCCTCTATTAATGTTTCCCTATCTGCTTAAAGCTACTAAAAATTGACCATGAGTCTACTTTTGTCCATGTCTCTAATCAACATAGCTAAATTTACCTTTTTCACCATGTGAGGGTTTATCCTATTTAAAAATAGACACATTCTACTCCTTATATCTACCATCATATCGGGAGCATAGCATGACAGTTGGGTAAAGTTAAGAACATACTTTTAAAAAGTCATGGAGCCTTGCTCCAAATTCAAAACTCTCTTACCTTAGCTGCCCTCTTATCTTAGGGAGAGAATTTCCACAATAAGGCCTCCTAAAAAGTTTCCCATGTGATGGCATATCATTATCTCCCCTATTATTCTTCTGTTGATCAAAATAGATCCTAGAAACATTTTTCAACTGTTACATAGTAAGATGAACCTTTTCTGGGTCATTTACTTTTGTAACCCCATATTTCTTCTAAACCTTTTAAGTGAAATTTTTAATATCCTTGACCAACTTCAAACCATGAAACTTTGGCGGGTTCATCATGAGGAACTCACAACCCCTTGTATTAACATGAGAAACCACAGGGAATTTACCTATATTTCAACCTGTGCAGTCATGGACTGGGTGAGCATAAAATAGTATTGCATAACTCTGCATTGGTGACATTATTGTTTAAAAGATGAGGCTGATAAATTGGTTCTTCTTTAATTTCTAGAGCAACTAGGAGCTGAGGAGCCTAATTTTAGTTATTGTCTCTAGCTCCTACCTTGGTCTGTGCAACTTCTCTATATGGAGGCATATTCTTCGAACACATAGATAAAAAATTAGAATAAGTATAAATTGCCTCTATAGAATGACTTAAGAATCATTAAAGAAGGGAAACTTAGTTTTAAACATTTCCTAGCCCCTCTCCATAAGTGTGGC
>JBDJHY010262989.1:0-10474 GCA_039654485.1 Withania somnifera
CTGAATTTGGACATATGTCTGAAAATCGTCGAAATAGGCTTAAATTCTTATAAATCCAAAAAAATTGTATATATTGATCAATGATTGAGATTATGCATGAATTATGTATGGAAACAATACATTTTCTTATAGTAAATTTACCAAATCATGAGAACATGCTATTAGCCATGTGAAGACATGAAAATCATGGAAAAAATATATAATTATGAAACATGCTATAAAACTAAATAGAAACGAATATTATAGTGCTAGAATAACCCTAAATTCATAATTCATGAATTTAAACTGAAAGTTAGAGAGTTTCAAAAATAAGTATTAGAAGAAAGCCCTTATTGAAGTCCCACATAACGGATTTTGAGGCCCTAACACTTAATTTGCTAAGGTTTTTAAGCCTCCTGATCAACTCTAAGTTGAGTGTGAGAGAAATCTTGAGAGAATTGATTGATAGAAAAATATTCTAAGTTTTGATAAAAGTATAACTGATGTTATGGGATATTTATCCCATACTTGGATCAGTTTATAAGCTCATAATTTGAACTCAGAAAGAAAATAATAGTAGGCCACTAGAGTTATCACAAGTCATCTATGGACTCATGTTGCAAAGATCTAGAAGCTTGAAATCCTGCTCCTTAGACTACGAGGTTGTCTTATGAGTCGTGTGGGGGGGGGGGCACTTACGAGTTGTAGTTCCCACTCATGACTTGGATGATGTTTATTTATCAAAATACTATTCCAGTTTCTAATGAGAAGATCTACAAGTCATCAGCAAGGTTCTCGGTTCGTACTATCAACTCACAGGAAGAAGGTCTAGAAACTTGGAAATTCTTCCCAGAGTAACACGAGTAGATTAATGATTCATACTACAACCTATGAGTCATAGGTGGATTCATGCACTCTATGAAAACTTTCCAGTTACATATTTGCAAGGACAGTTCAATAATTTCCCAAAACTTTTAAGACAAATCTATTTTATTTTGGATTCAAAATAGGGGTAACATAAATAACCAAACCCAATATTCTCTATTTATTAGTTCATTCCTAAACACAAAGAAAAACTCTTTTAAATTTCTCTCAATAAGTAAGGGTAAGGGTTTACAAAGTGAAGGGTTAGCCATAGTTCATCAATTCCTTCCATATTAGGTTCTCAAAATTCGGTATGTGGAATAATGAACAAGGGTTGATTTCACCCTTGTGCCCAGAAATCCTTGTATAAAATTGAAGGTGTAGAAGTATGTCTAGGATTATCAAACTCTCTATTTGTTGAGATTTTCCTTGATTACATGTGTACTGATGATGTTATTTATATTTGAAGAGGTTGCATGCTAAATACTAAAATCTCATAGTTTATGAGTTGTAAAGGTATTGTCATGAAAGATGTTGTGGTAGAAGCTTGAGAGAAAAATTATAATAGGGAGGGATTTAGTCCAGCCACAGGTTCACCTACGAATACCTTGTTGTGAAAGAAGGGTCTGTCATTCAATCGAAGAATCTCCGTTCCAGAACCGTACGTAAAAATTTCACCTCATAGGGCTCCTCCCTTTTAAAAATTGAATTGAACATTGAAGTGTCACAAAATTTTGGAATTTTTAATAGTTTTAATCCTACTTTTAAAGAATGTTAAATTGAGTTTATTTTTGATAAGTTAAGACTAATTGAGAGTGTTAATGATTTTTATACTTGAAATACAAGATGGGCGTAAAAACGTTTATGAACTGTCAAATTGGCAGAGTGTTTCCCAATTTGGCTTATTTGAGTGTTTTGTATAGTTAGTGCTACTGAGGGTGTTCTACTAGTTGAGAGTGTTGTTGATGTCTCAATATTTCAGGAAGTACTATTATCACCGAGAGGATGAGAATGATGCTTTATACCCGAAATATGCATCGCCAAACAAAGGATATTATTATGGCCCGACGAGTTCCTATTTTCTTGAGACTTAGATAATCTACTAGGGGAGTGAGTGACCTTATCCTAGAAAGGATTGGGAGCTCTGCCAAATGGGTTAAATATGTTAGCCTTCGTCACTTATTGGTTAGAGTGTATCAATTATAAAAACTCTCAAATGAAGTTGAATGTCATCTTGAAGTAAATAAAGCTAAAAGAAGGTTTTACCCTGCATGGTTTAATTAAGTTTATTTTATACTCTGGAAAGTTGAAGCTTTTAAACTATGATTTTTTAAATTGCATATTATTTCTTAATTAAGATGATTTTTGGAAGTTGAACTTTTTTTCATTGAAATCATAGTAAGGGTTACAAAACCAAACATGAGTCAACCACCCATTTCTACATTTTCAATATTTTATAACTAGTAAGACTATTTACCTTACATAGATGTAGTTATATTGATTAAAAAACTATGATCAATACTCCCAGGCTTACAATTGATCATCCATCTAATCTCATTTTTCACACTCCTTGAGTCTAAACTTTCCTAGTTGAACTTTTGATCAAGGAACTACCTCCAGGTTGTTGAGGAATCCTCGGTACTTTATGAGATTTCTTCCCTTGATGTGTGTATGTCATGCCATCTACTTGCTTACTATGTCCTATTGTTAGTGACCTTTATGAAACCTGATTGTATTTCTTTCTCTCCATATAGCTGCCACAACCAAGGAAACACATAACTAGTGATAACAGCAAGACTTTTTTTCCTTCTTCCAATTCTACTAGCCCATATTAGTTCCCTTTACAAGTCTTTAATGGTTCTGCCGATATGAAAACATTCCAATATTTTGTTCCATAGATGCTTTGTAATTCTTTAACCAATATATATGTGGTCTAGTATTTCTAGTTGAGTCTGTAAAAACACATAGTCCATTGGGACATGAATTCCAATACTTTGCAGCCTAGATGTATTTGTGTCTGCAGGGTTATACTTTTCCATTGCATATTATGGAATTCTATCATTAAAATAAGGTGCATCTTCTTAGTGATTCAGTCTGCATTTCAGATTTTTTTGCAATGTCTGAGTATCCAGGACCTTTTTCTTTGTCTTCAATATCCTTCTTATCACCCAAGTAGAATTTGAAGATATTTGACACTCCTAAGCATTCTTCCCCTTCATATATTAAATGTGCAGCGACCTTATCCATATGCTCTAAATTTCTTTTTTATAGCCCACAGTAGTTTCATAATTGTTGTATAGTTCCACTATTGAATATTGATTATGTTAAGTCCTCCAACTACCTTTGGTCTACATAGCTTTTCCAATGATCCAAGAGATTTCTTAGAGCTTTTAGTTAATCCAGTCTATAAGAAGGTTCTACATGCAGACTCAATAAGCTTTAGGATCCTCTTAAGAAGAACAAAGATTTATTCCCAATACACCTGTATTTCAAAAATGATTCACTTTATTAGCTGAGATCTCCTTGCATAGGAAAATAGTTTGACTAACCATAATCTAAGACTGTCTGTTATCTTCTCAACCATGTGAATGTACTAACCTATGGTTGTTTTCATTAATGAAAAGGGATTTCTAGATGCTTAAATAACAATTCACCCTCCATAAAGACCAACGTATCTTGTATTTTTTATTTTCTAGTACCTATAACTCCTGACAGATAGATTTGACTCAAGTCCTTATTTGCTTGTAATCCATAAGATACATAGAATTTGTTAGAAACTTCCTGAATTAGACTTATAGACTAGGAATCTACATTGCAAAAAACAAGAGATCATCTACACAAAAAATGTGATTCACCCCAATTTCTTTCACTTTGGATGATACTTGAAGGCTTTATTGAAATTTAACTCATTTAGCTCCCTTTAAAGGTACTCCATATAAATCACTGGCAATTGAACTTGATACTTCTTGTTCATGCATTCAATATCCACTTTATTTCTGATGATATTGTATAGATTGTATTGTTTCCTATCATATATTCAGTACATTCCATATACCGAATACATACTCTGTGCTATATGTTTCATGCCATGTAGCTCATGTCGTTCAAGTGTTCGAGTTTGGTTGGATTTGCATTCTTAGAAATTAATGATTTGGTGGGTACTCATTAATTTGAGGGCCAAGCCTTCAAAGTTTTATTTTATTCTTTCATAATTTATAGCTAAAACTTTAGTACTTATTCTATTCCATTTGAGGCTGGCTAGATAGGTTGTTCTGGCATCTAGAATTTAGCTAGTAGTGGTTTCAAACATTGATGTATTAGTATTAAGATTAAGTTTTCACCTATTCATTTATTTTATCAATTGAATGATGTAAGATGTTCCATTAATTTAACTATTGATATTTATATTGCCTCTAATAAGTGTGAGGAAATAAAGCTATAAGTGTGCCAAGGGTTCATTTAGGGCCACCTAGTGTCTACATATGCCTTGCCACACCCAGGGGGTGAGCTCGGGGAATTAGGTTCAATTTCTTAGGATGTATGGAAGAAAACGTTAGGTAGAGTCTTTATATAGGTGTGATAGTGAAACACTTATAACTGAGAGCCTACTAAGCATTTAGAATTTTTTACCTTTGTTCATGATTCTATTTCATTCTTTGGAGTATTAAATTTGATATTCTTTTCTGACTTGTGATTACTCTTTTTAGATCATGCCTCCAAAAAGACAATCATCTCATTAAGGTAGAGGTCAAAATCAGCTTAAGCAGGTTCCTCCAGTTCCAGAGCCTCAACAGCCAGATAACATTACTACCATAGAATTAAGAATTCCATCTATTTGTTGTACTAGACAATTATTGCACAGGATCAACAATAGGTTTGAGTTCTAGTTGTTTAACCAAAATCTCTAGATGCTTGTGTCGTAAGGCTAAGGGAGTTTCTGGGGGATGAATCCTCTTGATTTCCATGGTTCAAAAAGATGCAAGTGAACTTTATTGATGAGGTTAGCCACATATGTAACATCATGAGTGTTTTGAATGTGGATCGGGTGGACTTGGTAGCATACCAATTGAAAGATGTTTCTAGATACTAGAGTGATTTGTGGAAGAAGAACTTAGTGGTTAGTGTAGCTCCGCCTTCATGGGATCAGTTTGAGGAGGCAATTTTAGGTATTTTCTTTCCAAGGAAGAAACAACAGGAGAGGACCAGAGAGGTTTTGAGTTTGGAGTAGGGCTCCATGTCTAAGGCAGAATATGGTATGAAATTACTAAGATTTCAAGGTATGCTACAAATATGGTTGTGTATATGCATAATAGGGTGGATATGTTAATTTTTAACCTCTCTCCTCAGTTGAAAAGGGATGGCAGAGAAGCTAATTTGAACATTGGCATGGACATCAATAGATTGATAGTGCATCTTAAGCATATTAAGTAAGACAAAGCTAAGTGGAGAGAGATTCATCAGAGTAAGATGGTCAATACCATCCATTCTGAGTTTAGCTAGATTATGTCTATTGGGGATTTTAGATAGCAGTAACAATAGAGTTCGAGGGAACCAACCCATTCATCTTTTAGTGCTCTTTCACAAAACTTTAGGCCTTAGAAGAGTTAGAAGAACAAGATAGTCCAGTCAGCTTCTCAAAGTAGTGCTCCCATGTGTGGGAAGTATGGTAAGTCCCAGTCGGTCAGTGCAGAGTTGGATAGGATGGGTGTTTTAGGTGTGTCCAGGTTGATCATAGTATTCGATAGTGTTCTTCTAGGAGCTATTTTTGATATGGCATGGTAGGCCACAGGTAGAGAGATTATCCTTTGGGTAGAAAAAATTGTAATCAAGGTTAGATTATTCCTTCATTAGTAGTACCAAAAACTCTCTTACATCAATAGGGTTCTTCGTCAAGTACTGGTGGCCAGCACAAAAATTGCTTATATGCTTAGGGCTCTAGATAAGATCAAGAGCAATCAGATGATGTTGTGATAAGTATGTTGAGAGTCTATGATGTTGCCGTGTATGTATTATTAGACCATAGATATACCTTATATTTTATCTCTTGATATGTTGCTAGACAGTTTGGAGTGGAATCTAAGCGTTTGTCTAAGTTTTTATTTGTTTCCACCCACGTTGGTGATTCTGTTTGGCTAAGAGAGTTTATATATCTTCTTTTTGTCTTCTCTAGGTAAGATTATTCCTGTTGACCTTCTTAAGTTAGATATGTTAAAATTTTATTTTACTCTTTGCATGGATTGACTCCACTCATATTATCCATTGTTCAATGTAGGACGAGTTGCCCATTTCCAGTTTCTTGATGAACCTATTCTTGAGTGGGAGAGTAGTGTTGCTGTTCCTAAAGGTAGATACATTTCTTATCTAAAATCAAGAAATATGATATTAAAGAGGTGTCTTTAGCACTTCATTTAAGTTAAGGACTCTAAGTACAAGACTCTTGATTTTAAGTTAGTTCCTGTAGTTAGATAGTTTGTTGATATGTTTCAAGAGGAGTTACCCTGAGTCCCTCCCGATAAACAAATAGAATTTTGAATAGACTTCACTCCATACAATTAACCTATTTCTATATGCCATACAGGATGACACCTTACGAGCTTAGAGATTTGAAAGATTAGTTAGAAGAACTTTTAGATAAGGGTTTTATCTATCCCAACGTGTCTCCCTGTGGTGCCTCTATCTTGTTCGAGCAAAAGAAAGAAAATTCCCCTTGAATGTTTATTGATTACTGAAAACTAAACAAAGTCACAATAAAAAATAAATATCGTATTTTGAGAATTAATGACTTGTTTGATTAGCTATAAGGTGCTAGCCATTTTTCAAATATTGATCTTCGTTCTGTCTATCATCAGTTTAAGTAGATGTTCCAAAAACTACTTTCAGAACTAATTATGTCCACTTTGAGTTTGTGGTCATGTATTTTAGTTTGACCGATGCTCCTAAAACTTTCATGAACCTCATGAACAGGGTGTTCAAGCAATATTTAGACCTGATTATGATTGTCTTCCTTGATGATATTCTGGATTACTTAGAAGGGAGAAGGAGCATTCAAGCCATCTTAGAGTTGTTCTTCAGACTCTTTGGAGCATCATCTTTATGGTAAATTCTCCAACTATGAGTTTTGTCTTTAGTCAGTTGCCTTCTTAGGTCACATCATTTCTAGTAAAGGTATTCGAGTAGATTCTCAAAAAATTATACTATCAAAATTGGCTATGACCCACCTCTCTGCCAGATATACATAGTTTTCTAGGTCTAGTTGGTTATTACCACAAATTTTACAGAGATTTTCTTCCATATCTGCTCGGTTGACCCATTTGATTTAGAATAAAATAAAGTTGAATTAAGATCCAATATTGACTTTTCTTGAGGGTTGATCATAGGTAGATTCACCTGCCTATAAGCCATATAACATGTACTAATCTACTTTGTTTTGAGAATAATTGCATAATATATGATGTTTTCATATTGAATATGAGGAATTATGACTAACCAATGTGATTAGCATCTTTTCAGGAAATCATGAGCATATGGAAGAAAATAAGTGAAGAAAAGACAAGCCAAGAAGAAAAGAAAGATTTCCAGCAAAAATACACTGATCATGATAGGGATCACGTCGTGATCCTTATCGTGATCCGACTTAAGCAGTAGCGGCTGGGCTTATTCTTATTGGGCTTAATTAAGGGTAAATTGGTCTTTTACCAATGAACTCAAAAACCCTTAAGAAGCGTCTTGGAGGCATAATTCAATAACTTTAAAACTTTGGAACAAGGAGAGGCAATTATAAGGGAGAAGACGGAAACCCTAGGAATTCAACATAGGAAATTACAGCAGAAAAGATTGACTACAGTAGAGAAGATAGATTTCATGCGGTATTTGTTTACTATGACATTTGTATTCTTTGTAAATCATATGGGTTAGTCACCTGAATTTTAGGGCTTGTGGTTCACACACCATAGATGAACGATAGTTAATGAATTGTTATTTTATTCCGATAAATTGATTGTTCTTTTATTTTATTATAATTGCGTTTCTATTGCTGGCCACTTTTAGACGCAGTCTTATACTTTCTAGGTTGTTGATCGATAACCTTGTACTGTGAACTATAATAGAAGGAGCACATTTATGTTATTGACATTAATCCTTAGAGAGTAACATAACTAGTTTAACTATGACATGATCGTGTATGTAGTTGCTTCACTCGGGTAAATTAGGTAAGATATATTAAAGCTGTTATGATAAGCGAACAACACTCTAGATCTAGCGTAGTTGTTACTTTAGTAATGAACGATCCATCCTTTTTCATATTCATAACCCCTAACTCAACAATCAACAGATAAATAGCTTTTATTAATTAAAGTTCGGATGTGTGTGTGTTAGTAAATCCATAGCCCTAAAACCATTTAAATTATTGAAGTTCTTTCAGCATAATTTACAGTACACCTTTTAGCTATATTAAAATTTAGTTTGAACTTAGCTAATATACTCATCTCTACTTTTAATCATGACATAGACCTAAATCCTTCTATAACTAAAGCAAGAGAGTCAATTAATTACAAGTCCCTATGGGTTTGATAGTTGGCTCGCAAGAGCCACTATATTACTTGTACGATCGCGTACACTTGCGTGTGCATTTGAACGTAACATTTACCCATTGGGTGTTCATGAAGTCGTCCTATATGACAATAGAGCAAGAGATAAGTCATATTAGAATCAGTTGTGTGCCACTCACCCGATACTATCCTTTTTCCCTTATTTATACTAGGTTTTACTGCCTGGCTCTAGGTACTATCACTTACTACTTGCATCTGTTTATTGATAACGTCCAAATGCAATTCGTATTTTAGAAATGTCATAGTCCTTATGCTTAAAATTACCCAACTCGCAGTTGGGATTGAATCCATGGGGAATAGAGAGATAGATTACATCATCCACCACTAAAAACCATGTTCATCCTCAAACATGCAAGAAGAATGAAGTATTGGATCAACCCAGAGTCTAAAACATAACTTGTAAAGCCTATTTCCATTTATTGGATCATGATAACTCCTACTACACCACCAGTAGGAGAACCAACCCTGTAATCCAAGGACAAATGAAGGACTACTATATCAAAAGCGGAAAGCACAAGTATAATAACAATAGACTCTTTATAAAGAAGAAAGACGGTACCATGAGAATGTGTATTGACTATCGGCAGCTGAATAAAGTTATTGTGAAAAATAGATATCATATATCGAGAATTAATGACTTGTTTGATCGGCTTCAGGGAGCAGCAATGCTCTCTAAGATTGATTTGAGTTCTGGTTACCGTCAGTTTCATATTTTTAAAGAGGATATCCCTAAGATAGCTTTTCTGGATTTGATGCATAGGGTGCTTAGGCCTTACATGGATTTATTTGTGATTGTATTTATCGATGACATCTTGGTGTATTCACGGAGTAAGTCCGATCATGAGCAGCACTTGAGATTGATTCTCTAGACACTTAGAGAATATAAATTGTATGCTAAGTTCTCAAAGTGTGAGTTTTGGTTAGAATTCGTGTATTATGAAGCTTTTGGTGTTAATTTGGGTTGTGTTTTGATTCAACTGGGCTGAGTTATTGCATATGCTTCGAGGCTGTTGAAGGTGCATGAGCGTAACACCCCACTCATGACTTAGAGTTTTTGGTGGTGGTGTTTGCGCTTAATATTTTGAGGCATTATCTTTATGGGGTTCAATGTGAGATCTTTACTGACCATCACAGTCTTCAGTATATTATGAGTCAAAGGGTGTTGAATTCCAAGCAGAGAAGGTGGATTGAGCTATTAAAGGGCTATGACATTTCTATTGTCTATCATCCGGGCAAGGCTAATATAGTGGCAGATGCCTTGAGTTGAAAAATGGTTAGTACTGGTAGCCTAGCAACCTTGTCAGTTTCTGAGAGGCTGCTGGTGGTAGAGGTCCAATCATTGGCTAACCAGTTGGTTAGGATTGATCTTTCAGACCCTAGGCTTGTATTGTCATGTGTTGAGGCCAAATCCTCTTTGGTAGATCAAATTCGAGAGAGTCAGTTTGAGGATAAGAGGTTGGTGGAAGTTCATAGTTAGGTATTAGCGAGGCTCACAGTTCTAGGTATTGCATCCATCCTGATGCAGCCAAGATGTACCGGGATCCATAACAGTTGCACTAGTGGAGTGGAATGAAGAAGGATATTGCTGAGTTTGTTTCTAAGTGTTTAAACTGTCAACAGGTTAAGTGTGAGCATCAGAGACATGGTGGTTTGATGCAGGAAATCCCTATCCCGTCTTTGAAATGGGAGGGGGTGACTATGGACTTTGTTTCTGGGTTTCCATGTACCAGTTGAGGGTTTGACATAGTTTGGGCAACTGTGGATAGACTGACCAAGTCAGCACACTTCATTCCTACTTATTCCTCCTATAATGATGAGCTTCTTGCTCAAATATACATCCATGAGGTGGTTAGATTGGATGGTGTTCTGGTATCTATCATTTCTGACAGAGGCACCCAGTTCACTTCATAGTTTTGGCGGTCTATTCAGTGATATTTGGGTACCGATGTGTATTTAAGCACAAATTTTCATCCGCAGATTAACGGTCTGTCTGAGCAAACTATTCAGGTGTTGGAAGATATGAT